>PYAF01000320.1:992757-1007277 GCA_007407185.1 Glycine tomentella
AATTTGTCTTTGATAATTTAAACAAAAAAAAACCTTAAAATTAACGAAAGAAATATTTTATCCTAACTGTCTCTTTATACATTGATATTTTATCTTCCTAAATTCCTAACTCTTTATATGAGGGCAAGATATAAGTTGCACCATTTTTTTATATAAAAAATACAAGTTTAACTTGTTGATGTCAAAATTTTATATTATCAATCTATTTGAAAATTGATGAAACAAATTTTAAAGTGATTATTATAAAAATAAATATATTTATCTTACACAACCATTTATAATTAGATGACACAATGCAAAAACATCCTTTGCAATTTATTTAAAATTAATTCCAACTATACATCCACTAAAATGAGAAATTGAGCAGATTCAAGAATGTTGGCTATGGGCAAAGCACAGAAGTATGAGAATATGCAATTGGCACGGGAACTGTCGCCAGCATCATCACCAGTGGAAGCAGAAACACCCACTAGAACTAGAATTCCACAAATCCGACCAGTGTTGACTCCAAGTCCTTCAGCATCTCATTCATCTTTTGTTTCCCCCTCAACTTTTCCATTCTTCATAGGAATCATGGTTTTTGGCATCTATTAGTAGTTGTTAATGTACAATGTATAACAACAAATCATAATCCAGAGACGAATGACGAATGTACGGAGGTGCGCAAATGCTTCAGCCACTCCCTCAAACTTCTTTAAGTGTATACTATAATAGATTTTAACTCGTGCTTTATCAATCAATCAATCAATATATATATATATATATATATATATATATATATTTAAAAACAATATAAAGTTGGCATGCATTTCCACTTGGATCAGAGAATAAATTTACTCTTCAAGGACTATATTTCTCTAGTGTGGCTGAAAGAATCCTGGTCCAGGCTCAAGACCCAGCCAAAGTTACCTTGCTGCTGAGTTAATTCTTGAAATAGGTTATTTGTTCCTGAACAATAGAGTAGATCCGCGTAAAAAGAGCAATGCAACTTTGATAGCCATGAAACCAAATGCTGTTGATTTTAACATTGCTCTTATTTGAGACATCAAGAAAGGCAGAGAAGCTTCTTGATATGATGCCTCGAATTGGTGTCAAAGCTGATGCAAATTTACTGATAATAGTGGCACATGTGTATGAGAGAAATGGGCCATGAGAAGAGCTCAAGAAGCTGCAAAGGCACATAGAGGAAGCTCCAATTTTTACTGATTTATAGTTCCGACAGTTCTATAATTCTTTGTTGACATGCCATTTGGAATTTGGGGATCTAGATTCTGCATCAGACATGGTTTTCGAAATGCTTACGAAAGCAAAGGAAGCAAGAAATTCTCTTTCATCTGTCAAATTTATGATAAATGCTGCTGAAATTGATCAGGACTGGCTTCTGTGCATAGTTTGAACAACAGTAAAGATTTTAGATAGTTTAGAAAATAACAGGCCAATTACAAATGCTGTATTATCTTATGAGGAGTTTTGTAAAGCTTGAGTCAAAAGCTATACTTGGTTCTTTTTATTAGCTAAGTTGCAAATGCAGGTGGACTTGATTACAACCAAACATGGTATACTGCAGCCAACTGAAACAATTTATGTGAAATTAGTTAAAGCTTTTCTAGAAGCCGGCAAGACCAAGGATTTAGCAATGTTTCTTCTCAAGGCAGAAAGAGAAAATTCTCCTTTTTCCAATGACAACTCAGCCTTGGTTCATGTTATTAATCCAAATATTTCACTTGGATGGTTGGATCAAGCACATGATCTCCTCGATGAGATGTGTCTAGCCAGAGTTCGAACCGGTTCATCATACACCTCTCTTTTGAAAGCATATTGCCAAGCAAATAAGGCACAAATGTCACATGACTTCTGAGAGGTGCTAAGATAGCTGGTATCCAGCTTGACTCGATGTATGATGGGTTTCATTTTGGAGAATTGATTTTGGGGTCTAAATTGATTTTAGTTCTATTTTTACATGTTGTCGAAGATTTCAAAATTGATTATAGATTTAGAATTGATTTTGAGTTGAAGTAACGTTGAGTAGCTTGTGTATAATAAAAAAATCCAAACCTAAATCATATTACTTCAAAATCAATTTTAACCAAAAATTAATTTTACAAAATCAATTTTATCAACACTTATCCAAATACGCACTCAAGCTCTTATAAGGGAGGATTCTTCGTTTGGGCCAATGAAGTTGTGACAATGATGGAAAAAGAAAAAACGTTTGTTGATGTTAGTATTTTTGGGGAATAGAAAGATAGATAGTTGTTGGATGGTGGTTGATAGTTGGGGTTAGGATGGAGGTGTAGTTAGAAATATTAATTAGAAGTAGGAGTTTACATTAATTTTTCAAACCCATTACATTAAGGTGTTGTAAGCCTATTTATAGGCAAGCAAGGTTGGTGATATCATATTTCTAGAGATAGATTTTTCTAAACTTTATACAATAGTCTAGAATACTACGATCTACTTAGGTCCTAACTTTTTTTAGATTGTTCTTAAGAATATTCTTATACTTTTATAATACATTTAACTTCTAGATAAATTATGCGTTTTTAGGATTTTCTTTTTTATTCTAAAAATTTGTATCATATTTTAACACTTTACAAGTAAAAGTATCTAATGCTATTCTTGAAATACCATAAATGACTTTACCTAGGGAAGGCTCCAAAATTTCGGACAGAATTCCAACTAAACAAAAGGGAAGCAATGTAACGTCCCGTATGCATCCAGTTCATTAACATTCAATTATGGTCATTAAGCGCAACAATTAATCAAAGCTAATCAATTTGGAAGCAAATAACAAAATGACGTCATCATCAACAACATATTTACATTATGTATGGAAACTCTCATAATATACCCCTAGAGGACCAATTCAGCCATGTACCTATATATCAGCAAATATAACTCAACGATGGCTGTGCAAAACTAGAAGGTATCGAATACCCAGCCCTCTTTCAACATACATCAATATCTCTCAAGATATATCACATATACATGATGTACATCAACATACAGTGGCGGATCCAGGAAAATAATCAAGGAGGGCACTAGTAGTAGACCCAGAAAAATTTATTTATGTCTGCAGCAGGGGTTTGGGGGCAGCGCCCCTGAAATTATTTTTTGTGAAGAAAATTTAAAGGAACAAACAATTATAAACCATAATCTAAAGGAACAAACAAATAACCAGACCAAATTAGTGTTCTGGATTGAATAGAACAATGAAAGAAGATTATTATAACTTGTGATAAGATTTTAAAAGACCATGATGACAACATGAGAGTTAGTTTAGATATAAGTATTGAGTTTGAGATCTTTGAATATGAGCTGTTACAATATAGACTAAAATATTTCTACAAAATACATATGGTTAAAATGTACTTCTCATTTCAATGAAGAACAAAAACTTGAATCACGTTATAAACAAGTGTTAATGCATGAATTACAAATGAAAATAATTAACAAACACTGCAAACTATATAACCATCACTGAAAATAATTAACAAGCACTGCAAACAAGTGCTAAGGGTATATTAAAATTTTAATGGCAAAATTTAAGAGGGGGACAAAATATAACAAGCACTGAAAATAATTAACAAGCATTATAAATAAATGTTAAGAGTATATTAAAATTTTAATGGCAAAAATTTAAGGGAGGGCACTGCCCCCCCAACCTACAACCTAGATCCACCTCTGTCAACACACACACATACACACACACACACACACACACACACACACACACATATATATACACACACATTATCAAAACCACCACTGTGACTATACAAAAGAATAGGCACCCTGTGCCATGATCTCACAGATCACATCATCACAAGAGGACATAAAATATACATCGTCTGAACACCACAATCCATACAGGATCCAAAATACATGTGCAGGCACATCTTCTCTTGCAGGGGTACAAAATACATCATAAACATAAAATAGTGCGCCACAATGCTCTCAAAATACTGCCAAACAGCTATACAATGTCTGTCCCTATTGGGGCCTCCCGCCCTGGAACCCATCATCTCTGTCAGATGTATTACTTGCAAAAACATAATCCCCACACACAGGATGAGATACAATCTCAGTAAGCTCAGAGTTCTTGGAGGCTTCTCCTCACCCTGACTCACTTCCATGATACACAACATCAAAGACATCATAACGCCAAGTTTCCTAGCCCTCATAACAACACATAGGCATTCTCTAACTCTAATGTGTAACTGCGGTACATCATCAGCATCGGGACTCTCAGTCCCCACTATGAGGCAGGAACTCACACACGTGTCATCCCATCGGGAGCTACCCTTTTACACATGGATGCACGTATATGGCACCTCCGAGTATAGGCTTCAACCGCGACGGGACTACCTATCTCTGGTCTTAAGGGATCATACACCCTTTATGTGAGTAAATCGACTAGGAGTTGCACTCTATTCCTAGGGAGGTCCATATTTATCTAAATGGCCAGAAAATCTATCCGAAAGGCAACCAAACACAAAGCACAGAAACATGCATACATATTATCATGAGGAAAGCTGTAACATCCAATTCAATGCATATGAATTATGTATGCAACCATCACTCCCTCGGAGTATGGTGGAACTCAAGCAGTGGGAAACACTCCCAAGAACAAAGAATTTAGCTAGAAAATCCATGCTCTACTGTTTAATCCCTAAATTGTGGTCTCCGCCACTGATACCCTCGGTGTCACGCCCTATACAAAGGCACACAAGTAATCAACAACGGTTCTCAACCGTTAGAAAGAAAAGGAAAGCAATTCTTTTCTATATAAACCTCTTTTCTAATTTACAAGAACTAGTCACCTAACCAGTGACTTACATACCCTCAACAGGATCTATCTCGGCCTAACCAAGACCCTAGAGTCTCCCTAAGACTCTGCATCAACCAATTCAGAGTGTTCAATACTCTATTCATGCCACATATCAATGATTTCCAAAGTGACCAAAACGGTTACTTCAACACATTTTCACCGTTTATATAGCCTCATGAACACATATTGTAAAAGCACCTAGGTTCATACATAGCATAATATCATCAATTTGACCAAAATTTATCCTACTCATATATTTCTTAGAGTCAAATTCCAAAGTCCATAAAAATCATATTTCAAGGCTAATCCTTCATCACAACAACCTCCTAAGCATACTTTTCCACAAGACTCAAGCCTAATTTCAGCTCTAACTCAAAAGGGTCACTATTCACCTCAAGAACAAATTCTTAAATAATCGGTAGAATTCGAGTTTCTTACCTCTAAATCGACAAGGAAGGCTAGAGGAACTCTTTTCCAAGCTTGAGTGTCCTTAAAACACCTCCTTTTCCTTCGAAATTGAGACTTTGGAATGTTCCATAGAGAAAACGATCTCTCTGTTGGATGGTTTTCAGGGAAAAATAATGATGGAATCTAGCTCATTGAGTAGTTCCCTTCAACTTTCATGTTGAAAGTGAAGTGTTTTGGTCAATGGTTGAGTGGGTATGAAGCTTTTCCTCCTTAATAATGGTGGAAACGTTCAAGGGAAGAAGAAGAAGAAAAGTTTTTTGGCTCAAAAATCGCGAAAATGACCCTTTATAGTGGTCCTGTCCGCGTTCCAGCGCGAACCGCGCCAGATTCCAGAGAAAATTGGCTTTCTGGTGTATTTTTGACGCTACCAGCGTCATCCTGACACTAACGGCGCCACTTTTCAGACATGCCAATTTTTTATTTTTTTATAGAAAACCTTGATCGTTATAAGCAATCCTAACTCTAAAAAGGTGGATAAGATTGAATTGAGCAAAATATCTACCAACCCAAGTATTGTCATGACTTAAGGGTGTTGAATTTTTGTTCTCTCTCCTTTTCTCATATTTAGAGGGTTAACACTAATTAATGTACCACCAATGTCATGAGTAAACCAACAGATTATTTTATGTAAAATATTCATTTAAGTTATAGATCTTCAGTTCCGTCAATTTTAGGCAACAAATAGAAGATTGTGTGACACATACACCACATGCATTCATGCATGCATGGTTGTTGGTCCATATATAGGCATGTAGTCCCACCCTAGGGTGGTGACAATGCTGAGAACATTGTTATTTTTGAATTCTGATTTCTGAAACACCAGGGTAGGGACAGAAGCAAAGAAATAGAAAGGATTTGCGTGATTGTAGTACCTGCATGGCTGATCAATACAGCATAAAATGGTTAATAGTAACATTAACAATAGCAGGGTTGGAAAAACAAGAGGTTTGGTTTTGCTTTTGCCTGCACGGGTATGCATCAAGAAATGGGCCATGGAAAAGTAATTACTGAACAGTAATCTTACGCCAACAATGATATCAGTATTCCACTCAATTCAACTGACAATGCACAGCAATATTGTAGAAACTAGCGAGATTAATGTTATTTTAACATCAGTTTTCTACAATAATCTTTTTACAACTTATTTATTTATTCTCCATTTATTCCACTCACATTACATATGTTTAGTTATTAGAAAAAACTTAAATTCCATATTGACTAAAAATAAGATAAAGATGAGACTTGAGTTTTTCCCTAATATATTTCATCTTTGTCTTATTTTTAGTTAACGTGATACTTGAATTTTTTAGTTATTTCATGTTATTTCTCTTCTTTTCCTATCTTGTTTCTATTTGTAAAAATTATTGTTAAAAGTGTTGAGAGGAATATCGTATAAGAAAAAAAAGGAGGCAAGTGAAAGTGGATTTTTTTTAATGAGACGAAGGTGTGAGAGTGGATAAAGGGAATGGGATAAAAGGTGACAGTTAAGAATAACACATTTTATTTTGATATAATTTTTCTATATAAAATATAAATGTTGTTAGTCTTCACGTGAATATTAGTAAATAAAATTACATAAAAAAATAAAAAAACTCGTTGATGAGATGGGGAAAAATTGGATGACTAAAAAGTACGAAATAATTATGATTAGATTATGTAAAATGTGGGAATCTTCTGTATATATAATCATTGTTCTAGATATAATTAACTCATTATATTTATTGAATTCTATATAATGAAAATATGAATTGGTAAATTAGAATAGATATCTTATTCCAAATTTATAGTTTGTACAGTTTTAAAACTGAGATGTAAAGCTGTTATGAATTTTATATATTTTATATTAAAAAAATGTAATTTCATATATGAAATATTACCAATTGCTAATAAATAGTTTGTGTATGAAATGACAATTTGTTAATATAAAAAATATAAGATATATATAAATTTAAAAAAAGTATATATCATAGATCACTGTCAAGTTCACTCTCCAATTATAAAAACTGAGATATGCACGCGCCCTTAAAATACAGTAGAATTATACACTTATTTCGGCAATAATTTCATTGTGAAGTTATTACAAGATTAATTAAGGTGAGGCAATACCTACTGGTAAAAAAAGAGAAAAAGTAGCGAGTCAAAACACTTTTTCTTTATCTTTTGTTAATTGTTTCTTCAAGGTGTTGCCTCTTTAAACTGCAGTCATTCTGATGCTTTTGATATGTTGATTTGACGAACACAAACAAACTAGCAAGATTTAACTATGACGTAAACGCAACTTTCAATATTAGCTGTAAAACAAAGTCTAATAATTGCGGCATTACTAAGAATAACGAACTTAATGTGTTTGGGAATAATTGCTCTCTCCCCCTCGTTATATATAAAAACATTTTTAACTTTTATTTTAAAGATATTGACAGCACTCAATTATTGTTTTTCTTTATATCTCGACTGAATTAACTGCGAAAAAATTGATGATAAAGTTAAGGTGTATTCCTTTGTTTGTTTTAGATACTAGAATTTTTTTTTTCTTCATAAATATATAAACATTTAAAATTTATTGTTATAAATTTTTCAGTATTTTTTTACAAAATTGAAATCGATTACTTTTGACCTAGAATAAAGTTCAAATATAAAAATTTATGTATATTTTTTTTTACATCAATATACATAACCAATATAAGAAATCATTATTATAAGTTTGAATTTATCCGATCACATTCATGTTAAAAAATAACCAATTTCAATTTAATGAGATGAAAAAAAGTATTCATAATTTTGCTGGATGAAATATATACTTTAATCTTCCATAATCAATTTGGATAATTTTTAAGTCCGACAAAACTTACATCCAATTGTATAAGTGTTGTTGCCCAATTAAAAATAATATACATAATTCGTTAATGTATTTTTTTTTTTTTGTGTATCATCGAGACAATTATAATTTTAATTAGAGAACAACATTTTCAACACCTATAGAACTGTACATAATCTTTTCCCTTTTTTAAGTCTTGTAATTCGTATTGTAAAAAATGATAGTATAATATATACACGTGTCTTCTAGTTTATAAAATGCAAATCCACGTCTTCTATAAAGAGACCCTTTTTCTGTATATGATAAATGCAAATAAACAAGTGAATTGTATGAATGCATTAACTTATAACGAGGGCATGTGGGTTGAGCATCAAATTCATTGGTGGATTTGTCCTACAAAACACTAGTTTTCTTGAGAATTTATTGGGAATGTTAATGGAAGTTGCATCCATGATGATGGTGGTCCACATTTTAGATTTTGACTACTTAGACGTGGGTCATTATTGGGGTCAGAATATTTCTTTTCTGAAAGGATCACATTAGTCAAGCAAAAGGTACACTTTGCTACGTACATCTCTTTCCATTACATAGCTAAAACAATTTTGTCATTCTTTAACGGATTAGCTTTTTTGAGACCTATCACGAAAAATTCTAAACCGGACGATCCATAAAAAAAAGGGACCGTAACCTTTTGTTTTTGGTGTAACATTATTTAGACAACATCATTCTTGTTAACATTATGTGAATTGAAATTATTCCTTTAATAATAAACATTGGCTGAAACTGAATAAATGTTGCTCAATGAAACGTGCTCGAATCAGAATGAAACAAAAGGAAAAAGAAGTTTAGGCATTGGGTACAAGTAATGACTTACTGGTAAAAGCCAACAAAGCAGTTTAAGTAGCATGGTTCCTTTTTCCTTTTTGTTGCAACTTATTCATAAAAAAATAATAATTGAAAACAACATAAATTTTACTCATTAGCTTCAATGATTCTCATCAAAGCTGGCTGCTATAAGAAAATAATAGGGTGGTTAAGAGCTTAAGATAAACGAATAAGATAATTAACACGGGGTACAAATATTGGTTTATCTCAATTTGTGTTAAAGAATAAGTCAAACCTTGGTTTGAATCTTCAAATCCTGCAAAAATAACAAAGGCAAGAAAATTAGTTAAGTAAAACTATTACTTGTTACTTCACTAAGTCATAGCACGAGTTAATTTTAGTTACATTATCATTTTGTTGTTGAATCCGAGGTATTCTCTGGCTAAGAGTCAGAGATTAATCTCTCAAAATACTGATATTTAAACAAGAGACTAACCTCTCATTCATGAGAATTGAGAATAAATGATGTATATTTTCTTTGATCCACATAGCCATTATTCTACCAATAAGGCTGTGAGCCGCAAATATCCATAGTTGGTGCAAGACCACAAACTCTGCAGCTGCAACAACAAGGTGTATGGTGAAGGTTTAGTAGTTATAGAAAGAAAAAATACAGAGAAACCGAGAAAAGGAAAGAGGGGCAAAGGACAACCTTGTTTGAAAGTGTGAGGATAGCAGAATGTCTCGGTCATCATTGTGGCTGGCAATTGCTCACTCACTGTATTGCATACCTAAAAGAGGAGAGGGGCCCCAAGTCAAGGATAGGATAAGGCTTGCATGACATCTCAACTAGAAACTTTATTAGGAAGGACGACATGGTCAAATCCATTACTGTCAAGAAATCTTTGAAATATTTATAGCATCAACTTCTGCAGACTCAAATTAATAGCCAAGAACAGACAATATAAGTACTTATTCCTTGAAATGAATCTTGTGGTTAAAAATGTCTACTTATTTGGTGAAAGTAGGTACGGCTAGACCTAAACTATTTGGTCAATTAGCAATTAACTGATTAATTTTGAAGACAAAGACCAGTTAGTAGTCCTGTGCATATTGGATCTTGGCCTTCATTGAATTTTGAAGTTGTAGGAAATAGAATTAATGGCAAATCTGAGTTTGATTTTCTGTAAGCTAAATTCTAAAGGATGATCGAACAGGGTAGAGAATATTTTTGGGAATTTTCTTGTTGAGGTGAATTACCTTGTGTTGTACACTAAACTGTTTCAGTTCCCTCAAATAGCCTAGATGATCTCATGGAATAAGAATTATAGGCAATTAGGCATTCATCAAAAGTAGTTCAAATCAGTGTAGCCGTAACCATGTGAATGTGGAAACAACTCTTCTACTTCAATCCTGGAACTGGAGCTTTTCTTTATTTGGTTACAGCTAACAGACTCAACCTCTGCCAAGAACATGCTATACACTGGCCGATGATCAGAAAATCTTGACTCCCCACGAACGTATGATAATTGGTGAAGGCCCCTTCCATACCACAAGATACGATCACACCTTCATGAATAGAGATTATTTTACATAAATAATGATCCAGGACATTTCATTTGGCAATAGTATCATTTATTTGCCCTCCCCCCTCCCCACCCTTTTCCAGTAATATTTTTCACTTCATTGATTCACACAAGAAGTTATTTGCAAGAAAGAAGACTACCATGCTGGAGTTCTTCTCTTTTGTTTTGAGCGTCTGTCATCACCTGCATATCTGTCTGAATTGTTTGAATACTTATAAGTGGGAGGGAAATATATTTTCCCTTCATTCCATCCTTCAAAGACTCGACCTTGCCTCTGCTCTATACACAACTGAAAGAAAAAGATATCAAATGGTCAGGTACAACTTAGAAGCAATATGAGAAAGAAGCAAAGATTAATCAGAATTACTTGTAAAGGGACAAAAAAGTAACATGCCTGGTCATTGTCTAACAAAGTCTTCCAATCCTGCATCTCAACAAGAGCTTTTGCTGCACGGTAAGAAAGGGCTATCCGATAATTTAAATCCCCCAGCCAAATTATTCGACTACACCAGTTAAACCAAAAGTTTAGTTCTTAACTAGGGTACAATTTAGCACTTAGTAGTAAATTTTATTTAAATTCACAATGTCCAAGTATCAGATGCATGGTATAGATCACATTCAGTAGAGATGAGGAGCTTACTCATGTTCCAGAATTGTCTGAGGAGAATACTCACCACCGATGTCTTGGGCAGGGGGAAACCTAGTCTTTCTGAGAATCTCCATTACATCTGAATTTCTCCGTAACTCATCACCATCCTTTTGTCCAGAAGTCAAATGACTACAAATGAAGCAAAAGCTTGTTTGGTGCAATGACATACTAATTGATATTGATCCCTGGAAAATCCAACAGAGTTACATGGTCTCCTTCCCTAGTTCATTATAAACTTTGCTATTGAAATAGATTGTCAAATGTACCTTGTTTCCAAGATATCCCATCAAGCCTCTGCCAACACAAGACACTTTCATGTTGTGAACATCATCTCTTATATCACTCTTCACCCAAACAGTTAGAAATACCCCAACCATTTGCTTACTTGCAACCAAGCAATATCTTGAGTGTCCTGTGTGTCTATCACTGTCTTCCATAGAGAAACAACCGCCATATGACATTGGAGAATATTGTGCTGTAATTGGGGAGTCATCAGTGCCATTTTCTTCATCTGAGGAACCCCATCGATAATTAGGATCATAGTCGCTCGTTCTGTGACCAAACATCACTCTATCACAGACACTGAGACGGCGATCAAGGCAAGCTTGGGGCATTAGCATATCATTATCGATTCTCATACTACGACTCAAGGATTGGAAGGATCTTCGTTGAAAGAAAGAAGTTGCTTTCTGCCTCATTGATCCCTCAAAATCAGCATCTAGCTCTATAATAGGATTAGGGAGGGGCAAAGGACTGTGGCATCCGCCATTTGTTCCAGGAAGGCTGTTCAGGGTCCTCCTAATAAGGGCTAGCCATTTTCTTGCAGGACCATTGTCTTCTGTTCCCAAAACATTACCAGCATTAAGAGGTACAATTTCTTGAAACCTGAGGCCAAGTGAATGCAAAATATTTCAGTGAACTTTTGCATAAGTAAATGAGATTGAACATTATATAGTCAGCAATTTACCCAAGAACATAGATATCTGCAGGTGGAGATGTGTAAAGCCAGTCTTCAAGACTCAAATAACATGGAGGTGACTTCCCTGCTACATTCCAAGTGGCAGCAAAGATTCTGAATCCAAAAGGAAGAAAAGAAGCTCAATGGAATTAAAATTCTTAAATTTCATTGCAATAGTAACAGCCAGGATAATGAAGTACAATACACAGCTACATGAAGCATACTGCATACCTATAGTTATACACATCTGTAACCTGAGCTTCATCAAGGTCACTCTTACCTCTTCCTCTTCGCATTCTGTCTGAGTACCATCTGCTTGATCTCTCTATGTATCAAAATAGAGATTAAACATCTGAGATTAGTAGAAACCAAAAGCATAGAAAATGAAAGAAAGAATAAGAATAAGAAGAAAGAACAAATAGATTTCCAAAATTGCGACAAAAAAATGTGGTCTAAATTTCTTTTGAAGATTAAGAAGATACTGAACCTGATTTGCTTTTCCTGATGGTGCATGCCTCCCTTTCTGAGTAGTTGCTGCTACACTCTTCATGACCTGAAAAAGAAAAGCCATAAAGTTAACAAAGCTGTGCTCTTTTCACGATCATTTTATCATCCTACTGAATCAAAAAAAAAAAAAGCAGAATTATTTTTTATACAAAAAGGGTAGAATTAGAAACCATGGAACAAGGAAAACAGCAAAGGGTGGATCTTGTGCTGCAAGTAGCATACCCATTGAAACAGACAAGAAAAAAAACATATTTTGGTGCACACACAAATTAGTTGAACTAGAAGCAGAAAAAATGCCCTTTCCGGTTTTAAAACAAAAGTTAAGATTATTCCCTATTAGATAGCCCTATAATGTGGATTACATCAAAGTGATGGGAAAAATTGAAGAATCACCTTGGGAGAGAACATCGTCTGCGTGAAAATCCTCAGCTTTGTTCTTGATATTGAACCACTTCTTGACCAATGATTTTGGCCAAGAAAGCTTGAACAAGAAAAACAGGGTAAGCAATGCCAATCCCAGAAATCAAATGCAAATGAATTTTGAAGGAGAGCTGGCATTTCTCAAACCTTGCTCTTCTTCGAGTTCTCATCTCTCATTGTTGGGACAAAGCTCACAACTTCATGTAGCTTTCTCTATTCACGGATACAAAGGTTCTGAATTGATGTCACACTGTCTATTGTTCCTTCTTTCAATCAAAGCTCCTTAGTACTTACTTTCATGAACGAACTGTGTGAGGAGTGAGTGTCAAGTTAGAAGACAATTTTATATCTCAGAACAGGACAACCTTAATTTCTGTTGAGTTTCATGTTTTGGTTTATATGTCTCTCAAAAATGGATTAGGTGATGAAAGCAATGTGACGAGGCTGAAGAATATGCAGAAGTAAGAGAGGATTAAGTGCTGCCCCAGTTGTGAAGTTTAAGGTTGAGGGTAGAGAGGGTGAAGTAGCGAGGAAGAAAAAGAAGACAATGCAGAAGACATGTAGAGAGAGAGAGAGAGAGAGAGAGAGTTAAGAAACCTCGTTGAGGTACAGAGAGTAAAACAGCGAATTTGAAGATAGGCAAGTTTGTTTGGCTCTCTCTCTCTCGAGGCCTCTTACTTACAGCAAATCCAACTATCCAAGGCCTACCTCACCCACCCAACCTCTCACACACAAGACACAACCTCCAACTATCAACTATGGTTGCTTATATATTGGTAATGGTCTCATTCCTTCACACCCAAACACTGTTTAGTCAAATGGTTCAACATGATGCATGACTAGGCAAAAAAATTAAAATAATGCTATTTTAATAAGAAATTACCAAAATAATGCGTTTTCAAATGTATTTACAAATCTACTGTTCTTGAACGCGCTTTGGCAAGACGTGTTAAATCACGTCGAGTGGAGACGTGTTAAAACACGTCCTGGGAGGACGTAATTGAGGCTGGAACACGTCCTAGCTGGGCGTAACTTTGCCCTAGACACGTCCTGCATGGACGTGATTAAACACGTCATGCAAGGACGTGATTCAACCCCCCAAAACCCTATAAATGCACCCCCTCAGCCCACTTAAAATTTGCCAATGGATGTTGATTATAACAATTGTAAAGCTGTGAATCAAGTAAGTGATACTTTGCTCAATTGTTATTGGTTAATTACATAGATTATGAGGTAGATTTTCATTAATTAGTTAGGTAATATATGACATAGGTTTAAGTGACATAGTTGGTGACATAGATAATTGATATTGTAGAAATAGTTATTGTGTTATTGTCATAGATAATTGATATTGATGTACAAAATTGTTATTGACTTAGGTTAGAAATAGTTACTTATTATAACAAAAGTTGGATGACCTAGGTTTTGATTAGTTGTTTATGTAGGTGAAGACCTAGGTTT
>PYAF01000320.1:1007377-1029660 GCA_007407185.1 Glycine tomentella
ACCCTAAACCTATGTCATCAACCCTAAACCCACTATTTGTTTCTTAAACCCTAAATATATGTTATAACCTACCTACCCTAAACTAAGTAACTAACTAACCTACTAATATAATATATATCATGCAATTTAAAAAATTAACTAACCTTACCTCACCTCACCTCACCTACTTCATAGTCTAAGACACTAACTAATAATCTAAGAACACTAACAATTTAAGTCACTAACTAGTAACATTGTAACATCAATAAAATAAAGAATATTTCAACATGACTTACTTGGTTTATACAGCTTTTTTGCACCTTCTTCCTTGCACCAAGCCAAAGCCTTTCCTTACACCAAGCCTTTTGCAGAGAGAATCCAGACAGAAAAAAAATATTGAGGGAGAGAGAGTAGCAAGTGCAGTGTGGGAATGGCTGGGGGGTAGTTATAGGGGTTGCTGAATCACGTCGCTGCAGGACGTGAATGATCCTCTAACACGTCCCTACAGGACGTGAATGGAGCCAAGACACGTCCCTGCAGGACGTGAATGGAGCCAAGACACGCCGCTCCTGGACGTGAATGGAGCCTCTGTCACGTCTGCCATTGACGTAACTCAACACGTCTGGCATGCACGTGAATGCTTTCTGATCACGTCGACACAGGACGTGATTCAACACGTTCAGCTCAGGCGTAAATGACAACAGTAGAATCGTAAATACATTTGAAAACGCATTATTTTGGTAATTTCTTATTAAAATAGCATTATTTTAATTTTTTTGCCTGCATGACTATATATCTTCTTGTACAATCTTCTTTCTTTTCTCACGTATAAAAAAAATATTAGTAAGATACTTTCTATTATACTCTTTTATATGCACTCTCTTTTATTGATATAAAATTATTAAAAATAATAAAATTTTGTGAAATCCAGTCATATGTATAACACTGCCTACTCACTCTTTAATTAGTTCTTACATTATAAAATATTCGTTTCCAACCCAACATAATTTCACAGGTTATCAGAAAATTATATCCCTTAAACAGCATATTTGATTCTAAGATATATAAAAGAGTATTTATTCAATTATATCCCCTTAACATATAGTCTCACATTTGATTCTAAGATATAAAAAATTATTTGTTCAAATTTGTAAGTGATCAATTTTTTAAATAGATTTTAATATTTAAAAATTAATCTCTAACTTTTAATTTACAAGAAAATCTCATTTTCATTTGATTTCTTAATCTTAGCTATATAAGACATTATTTTTAGTTTTTAATTTTATTAAATGTCATTTTAATTTTTTTTATTATATTTTATGTTAATATTAAATGTTACATGAAATAATTTTTCGTAAAATAGAAAAAATATCCCTAAGTGTGTCAATTAACATGCACGGATTTGTTCTAGCTTAATCAATATAAGAAGGTTTACTCAAATACTCTTATTAACCAACTCTTACACATAAGTCAAACATTCGATTACAAGTGAAGAAAGTATCTTAGTTTCAAATATATTTGGTATCCGAGACTGATACTTGTGTCACGGACAATAAAGTTAGGTTTGATCTTAATATTAAAGCATTGGTGACCCATCTTACATTTGACATGTAGGAGAAAGCGGTTAAAGAAGAGAAATGATAAAGAGGATGTGTGTGGAGAATTGTTTTCCTCTTCCCTTCCACTTGTTCGTTTTTCTTTGACTTCTCTCCTTATTTTGACATTGTCTTTGATACACACGACAAAAATCATATATATTTTTCTCTGTCCACCGATTTTATTTCTTTTTTTAGGTTTGTAAAAGCCTATTGGGGTTGAGGGGTGGGTTTGAATCTACTTGATTTGAGATAGTATCTTGTAAACATCGTGTATGTGGCATAGTTGAACTTGAAGAGAATGTTTCATGCTTTTTGTAATTTGCTCTTTTATTTGATAAGTTTGCTATAGGTGAATGCAAATATTTTTTTATATATATAAATGAGATGTTTGTGTTATATCTCGTGCGTGCGTGCGTGTTGGGGTTGGCAAATTCAAAGAACTCATTGGTTCTACAAGCTACATAACACTATATATGTCTCCTCAAAAACTTCATTTATAGCTTTTTGAAAGGAAATATTATTGAACAAATGAAACTTTGGCTTTTGTTTTTGTGTGAACCTTAGACTCATCATGTCCAAGAAGACAAAAGGTAATTTTTCCAAATAATGTATCTCGTATTGAGCACTTTTCATTTTGTACAATCTCGCACTTGCACATGGATCAGTGTATTATGCTTTGCATGAGGTGACGCATCGTTCATCAGCAAAATGCATGTTTATATTTTCATATCATTTAAAGAATTTAATTAGAATATATTCTCAGTATAAGTATTTGTATACTATTATCCAATCATATATTATCATATCTGGTAAAATGGTTAACTATTATAATAATTACTTAAAAAATATCTAAAATGAATTCTAATTAATTAATACTTTACACACAGATATTATACATAAATTAATCTCTTAATATAACATAGTATCTTCTTGTGGCATTGCAAGTTCCTAATTTTGTTTACAATTCATCTTCCAACTTAACACACGTGAAATTACGTGATCTCCAAATCTCCTTGACCTAAGTGAAACCATCTATCTATAAAACCATAGTTAAGTTCTCTTTTCTCAATGATCTTTTGCATTTTTTTAATATCAATCAAGCTCTTAAGTTTTGATGTTAGAAACTTCAAATCATGAATTTATTTAAGAGGGGAGATTCAGAGAACCCCAGCTCAATTTTGAGTTGGAATTTCAAATGAACCCAACATAGTGACCCACTAGCTTCAGTGAAGCTTCCACTACCACCATATAAGCCTTACCCCAAATAGTGCATAGGTTGTCAAGGCCAGTAAATGTGGTTGTCCCAAAATGCCCTGCTTTGCTAACTATACGTGTACTGTCCTGTCACCTTATCATATGATATGATTACACTACGAGAGAAAAAATAAAAGGAATATTTAGTTTCTTCAGGAATATGTATTTCCTCTCTTTTTAAAGTGAAACACTTAATTAATATGTAGAGTCTTTTTTTTCTAATTTAGAAACTGTTTATAAAATAAAAAATAAATAAACTAACTAAATAAAGAAAGAATACTGTAAGGGAACAAATGCTATAAGAATACCAAAATTTTACCCAAAATCATATTGTTTCCATTTTGTCAATTATAATAGCCTTCGAGTTACCCAATATAGCTCTCTAGTCAAGCATAAAGATTCATATAAATTCACAAATGAATCAAGTTTTTTTTTATATAAAAAAAATCAAATAACATTTTCAAGTAGTTATGCAACATTAAATTTTAATCATTTATATACAGCTGTATAACTTCAATTTATTTATGGGACATGTATGCTTACATTAGGTTGTTTGTCCGGCCCATGTTCTAATAATGTTCAACGGAAATAGACTTGTTTTTTTCTTCATGTAAATCATCTTAGGAATCATTCACCGAACATGAATTTACAAGTCAAACAATTTCATTTGGGAAATTGGAGCTCTTAAGCTATTGATAATGTTCAATGTTGGCTAAGAATCATATATTTATCCGAATCCGACAGGTGAAAGGTCACCATTGCATATTTTCTTCCTTTTTTCTTTGTTCCCTTCATAATAGTGCCTATGATGCTTACAAAAAAGGCCAGTATCAAAATTAAATATGAATGGGCCCAATTCATGGAATGCACAACTAAAGGTGATGGCGTTTACCCTACAATTTGAATCTTCTAAATTGCCTTGGGAAAGGTTGCTGCCTAATAGATACTACATTGTCAAGAAGATTGAGATTTATCATCCACAGGGGGCACCCTATTATTGGATTCATTAATGAAATATCTGTTATCATTGATTAGGGTTTTGCATTCTCTCCCTCTCTTTTTATCATTTTCCACAATAAATTTACAAAACTATCAGTAGAGTACTAGAGTGTCCTCCCATATATCTGTCATGTGATTGTCATATGGCAACAACTAAATGTTTAATTAAAAATAAAATTATTTTCAACGAATCATCATAGGATCATTCATGTTCGACACACTATCTTTTTCATTTTCTAAATACATTTCCTTTTCTTTTAAGAATGATAAATTTTTCAATTTTTTATTTGTGTTTTTTTGAGTTATTAGTGGACAATAGAAACTATTATTTGATTTTTTTTATAAAAAATGAAATTATTTATATGAGAAAACATGTGAGATACCAATAATGTATAATAATTTTATATTTTCATTCAATTACAAATATGTATAATAAATTTATCAATTTTTATAAAAAATTATTATTATAAATGGAAAGTCTTTTAAAATGAATAATGAAATTATAACTTTACAATCTCATTTTTTTTTTCACATGAGAGAATCCTTTCCCGATGAGAACATTGTACTGTAAGAACAGAAAAGACTTCCATGACCTTTTTTTCTTCCTTATATTATTTTGGTTGAGGTGCTTACATGCAACTTATTTTAGAAAATAGGTTCTTACATATTATTTTTTAAAGATTCTTTTATAAAAGGGAATTGTTTTCTCACAAATAAACAATTTTTTTTGCTAAGTTCATTCTGAATGAGTTAGAAAAATGGTTGATAGATTAACGAGGCAGTCAAAGGATGCTCTTTAATTGTACTTTAACTAAAGTAAGTTAGATCTAGGATGATGGAACGAGGTCTCTTTCTATTTCTTTTGCTTTTGCAGCTTTGAAAAATCTCGTTATTATCGTACTTTCTTTTTCTCCTCACCTCCTCAGCCGTTTGATATGAAGGTGTCAATTTGGGCTTCTGAATTTATTTATTTATTTCTTTCTCTTGTCCTTTAAAATTTACTTTCATGTCATTTTCTTCACAATGTGGCTAAGGAGAGATGTAACTGGTACTGTTTGTACACTTACACTTGGTGATATAGATAGATACATGTAAACATCATGGCTTTTACTTCTTCAACTACATTTTTATATAACGTATGTCCTTACAGTACAAAATATTAATGAGGATATGAACTATGGACCACCACAAGAGTTATAAATACTTGGACATAGCTAAATGTATTTTATTTATTAAAAAAAAATAAAGAAGCATGAGCAAAAGTTTCTCCAGCTACCACGGTATTATTCCTTTCTCATAAATTTTCTTTTCTAGGTCAATCAAATTTTGGACTTATTATTGCTCAATCATTACTTGAACGGCCATATATATATATACAATTTTTATCCTTAAAATTTCAATTATTTATTTCTCTGAATAAATGGAAAGCATACTACAGTTGTTCAATTCTAATCATATTACAGGACACTTTTTTTTTGGCACACACATAAGATGGAAGTCACCATGTGTCAATCTAAGATTATTTTTCTTCATTTAATTGTACTCAAATGGTACGTGGACAAATTAACTTAGTGCACCTAATTGGATTAATCATAATGAATTGGCAACAAGATTTTTGTAAGAGTTGCATCACAAGACCAAAAACGTTAAGGCCGGGACATGTTACAAAAGCCCATAACTCCATAAGGGAGATTTGATGCTACCATAATATATACATAATTAATTAGTTATTTGTGACGCTAAAAATTGTAAAATAAGCTAAAATGTCATTACAATATTATTTTACAATTATTCACCTCTTTGTTTAGAAGAGAGGAAAAATATTGCAATTTAAGAAACCCTCACGGAGAGGCAGTATAATTTATTTTAAAAAATTATTATCCACATTTCCGTAAATAAAATACTGTTTCATCTATGCATGCAGATTAAGTCCTTACTTTTATCAATAATTAATCTTACTAAAAAAACCAATTGATATTTTTAGTTAAATCTTCTCTTTCAACTACCTTTATTTTATACATAAAACTCAAACTTAAAGACTTTCCATAAAGGATTTGAACTCAATTCTATTTGAATTAACGTAAGGTTAGTTTACTTAATTGCAATATTGCAATAACAATTGTTTCTAAATTAAAAGTTTGATCAGCACACCATTTCCTCTCTTTTTTTATTTTAAAAATTTACAAAAAATACAAAATAATCTTAGGAAGAGGCTCATAGCATAATTGATTCCAATGAAGAATAGGTGTGGTCTATATTAAAAAAAAAAAAAAAACTTAGGAAGAGAAAAAAAAAAGTACATAGTCGTTGGTTGGTGTTGGAAGAAGAAACAGCACTGTGCAGAGTAAATGGAATACCAGAATGGGCCCAACATTATTCAAGTGATAAAGCAGAACAATGCAGAGAAGCAAGCAGGGAATGTATACTATATCTTTTGGACCTTTCTCAACTTTGAGGTTAGTGCCTCAGATATATAGGAAGCAACAAGGAAGCCTCAGCATGAACCTGTACAAGAAGATCATAGACATATGCTTTGCCAAACTCACCTTAACAATACACATCAGCATTGGAGCTGTTAAGAGTTACATAAATGACTTGCAGTTTGTGTGAAAAGATTAAAAGAAAATAACTAAGGCTGTTGTGTTGACTTTATAAGGCTGATATTGATGGTGATGTTGATGTGAAGCTTTTGACCATGGGGTAGTAGAAAATGAAAGGGTTTTCCACCAAAACAGTTATTGTTATTTATGGTTGAGTAACTTAAGACCATTTCCTCGTTTTCATAGAACTAGACAAAAGATATTTTCTCTGTTTGCCATGCTTTACCTTATACTATCATTTGCCATGCTTTTTGCATCACTGTCTTTAATTCCTGCCAGACCAAACCCACGCATACAACCATTTCTTGCATGTTGGATCATCACATCATCACCAATTAATTTATACTAGTTCAAGGTACATTTTGGCTACTGTGTAGACAACATGATTGTTTCTTCTATTAGAAAATTTCACAAATATTATTCTTTACTTTTCAAGATTTTATTATGATTCATTGCAGATGATACAAATTACACACCTACGGGAGCTAGGAAAACGACATGGGTAATAATGCATGAGAGTAAAACCGTGGCCTGATTTGGAAAGTAAGCTTTAGGTAAAAATATTTCACTCAGCTAAGATTGCTATAAAGAAAGCTTCTTTTGTTTTTTTTCTTTTTTTGGATCTTTGCTTTATCCTGGCAGTCAACAGACAAAAGAATGCACAATCTTGGCATGCAAAACAGTGCTCTCAAGCTTATAGTTATCCATGATGTTCTTGACTGTTAATATTTAACTTGTTCAACTTTTTTACTTTTCTTGGTGAGTAACATTTTTGTTTTGTTTTATGTTTTCAGTATTGTGTATTGTTCATACAACATAATAATTTGGTAACATTCCCCCATCACAAGCTTAAACCACAGAATAATTTCAATAGAAGGCTAATAATTTGAATATCATAAACATATCATGATTTTCCGTATCTTATGTCATTAACCTTTTCACTCCACACACAGCATCTGTTGGAAAAACCAACTTCAAACCCTCCTTCCATCCTTAGCTCTCAATGATTTTGGACCCGACAGCACGGTTTGGTTTTTTAGCCTTATACGATGTGAGAAAATTGTTGGGTGAGGCATGGCAATGGTACACATTGGTATATTCCTTTGCTACAACAACATTGGTCTTCAAAATGAATATGCATAACTTAAATTTTCCTAACATGTTAAAACAAGTTTGAATTCATGAAAAGTAAACTATATTTCTTACTTGAGTAAGTCAAATCTAACTCGGGTAAGCTGGATGCGTTGCCACTACTTGTGTTAAGACCCTAAATTAAAAACGTAAAGCCTTTAGCCAATTTTAACTAGTTCGGTGCATAAATTATATTGTACACCATATATATATATGCACCAGAATTTTACTATTACTTATATGCATTAATTTAACATATTGCTTGCCTCGATCAAGGAAGGAGGCAGATTGGTTATCAATGTTATTGGAACTAGACATCTCTTTCATTTCATTCAGTGGGCACAACTTCGAAAGGAAATTTTCAATATATATTTTAAAAATGTGAGCTTGTGTTTAAACTAAATCAAACTGATATGTTCTATTTATTTTTAATCATTTCACTAGTTAAACGTGGAATCTCTACCATATTTGTATCACCCTGAGGATTAAATTAATATTCCAAACCTAAAATTTCCAGGACTGGATATTTATATGTGATTTGGTAAAGGTCCGATAATGGGTGACTCGATAATCTAACAAACATCATTGAGATAAATTCTAATATTGGCTTAGAATTGGAACTTAAGCCTTTAACTCAAACTAAATAATTTACTTATGAGTAAGAGTTACTTCCATCGATATACATTATTTTAATTTTATCACTAATTAGCATGGACCTCCAACGCAACTAAAACGATACTTTTGGGCATCAAAGTTTAGACGCAGAAGTTCACTTTCTTCGGTGGCATATTCAATGTTTTAAATACACCACCCTCGAATTAAATAGGTTGGTAATAAGTTTGGTGGGTATGGTTTATACTTTATATGCTTGAATGGACAGTATTGAAAATCGAAATAGTCGCTAAATAGTAGTTGTCCATTTATCAGTGTTAATATGTAGTTATTCCTAGTTGTGCGCTGTGCTGCGTTCATTACTGATAAAAAAAAATACGCGTTCATTAAACTCGTGGTTTTCTTTCAAATCTTGTACACTACAAAAATGTGCACATAACAACAGTAATTAATAACGCTAACTTGGACTCGACAGTATCTCTCTTTTTACCTAAATATTATGAGGAAAATATTACTGAGAGAAAAGATAATCTACAGTGTCCCTCTTTCGTCCTCTTTTGTTACACCACAAGTTGTGAAATGTGAAATACTATATTATGCAAAAAGGGAATCCTTCATGTGGCTGGCTTGTTCAATGATGAATTGCCGAATGCATCAGCATATATCCGATCCATATAAATGTCAAGAGGGATTATTGGAATTATACTATGCGTAACTGATCACATGTTCATAGCTTGTTTTGATCAAACGGAAAGCATGTTAAATGGAGCAAAATAATAGTATTTGGTCCATTTCTACATTCTTAATCAACAAGCGTGAACTCTTTGTGTAAGTCTCCACCCCATGTGACTGTTAGTAAGCTAAATGCATATAATTACAAAAACTTTCTTTTTTAATCTCTATAGTTTAAAACATCTCATTTCATCCCTATAGTTGTAATTTTGTTTACCTTTTTATTCTTGGAGTCTAAAGTCATCTAGATTAAATGAACCACGTCATAGTTCGTTTGTTAGCATTTTTGTTTAAGTATTAATTTGGCCATAAAAATGACTAATCTTTAAGATTAAAATTTTAAAATGAAAATATTCCACGTCCAAAAAACAGGAACAAAACAGACAAAAAGATAGGAGACCATAAGTATTCATCTCGCGAGTCTCCACTCAACATAATTTTTGATTAGGAAAATGTTTTAAGATACTAAAAATCCCAAATTCTGTTATGATAAACATAACAATTACTAAAATTCTGCATATGTTGCCACGTTCTTTTTTTTTTTTTTTTTTTCAAAATCGACGAGAAGGACAACACGCATCTTTCTCTTGATCACAAATTGCGATTTTCAGGTTGCTAGCTCCAAGGGAAAACCATATTCCAAGTTGCATTGACCAATATTTCATAATGGATTTCTTGGCTAATTAGCCAAATCATCATATGGTCCTATCTTAGCCCAGAGAAGCAACTAGATCCAGTGCAGCTGCCAGCCTTGTTGACATGTAAATTAGATTGATTGACTGCTAGACAGTGTCCTGTATATCTTCCTAATAGTATCCGGAGTCGTTCTGCAACAGCCACCTACAAGGGAAGCTCCTAACTCACACCATTTATTTACATATGAGATAAAATCTTCATTTGTAACACCGGTATTTTGCTGCAAAAACAACAGGCATAATATCAGTGTGACTGTATACATAATTCAAGAAACATCCCAAAATATTTTCTTTAAAACGATTGAATCTCTAAGAAACTATCTCCATGCTATATGTGGTTTCTCTCAGAGATAAGAATGTGTACGATATGAAGTACTTATCAACTTTAACAAACCATCAAGTTCATAACTTGAAAAATACAATAAACTAGATAAACATAGCTTAAAACAAATACATAACTTAAGGAGTTAAGGTTAGGTTAAGCGTAAACTTTCACTTTTCTGAATTCATGTTCATGTGGGTTCCATTAATTTCTTAGGATATCATGTTACATGCTTTGTTCGCTATTGTGTTCCAAGAAATATAGAAAATTGCACATGCTGAACATAATTAAATAATCACTAATCTCTCTTAACCATGTCCAACACATAAGTGCACATTTGGCTATATTCTAATCTCTATTAACCATGTCGTCACTTAACTAGGACAGGGATCCAAATGAAACAAAAACATTTTATAAGGACCAAAACAGGAAAAAAAATCTTAAGAGGACAAAAAGAAAACAACCCTATATATATTATAGGGGTTAAAAAACTATTCAAGTCTTTCCTTAAAATCTTTGTATGTACTTGTATACGATTATTAATAAAAGGATGTGAAATCTGTCATTCCATACCAGTAGAAATCTGTCATTCCATACCAGTACTAAGCTACCAATTACACTAAGACTCCTACTTCTGAGCAAGTTTCTATTTTAAATGATAAATCACACATGACACAACAATCTGAATCAGTTGTACAGTTCAAATAAAATGAATAAAATGATTTCACCAAAATGAAAAAGAGAAGGGATAGGCACACACCTATATACTTTTACTCTATAATTAAGTTTGCCTTTAGAGCTTCTTTCTTTTATTTGACAGAATATGAATTACTTTAATTAAAGCAGAATAATTTCCATAATCCAAGTGATTCATTTTTTATATGATAATTTTGATACTTATATTCTATAATAGATCTTTCTTCAATTTTTAAGACAAAGTAGGCCTGCCTATCCTTTAAAATGTAATAGTACAACCACATGAAATAAACTTACCACCCACTGCTTTAGGTCAGCATCGTAAGTTTCCCCACTGTTTGGATATATAACAATTGGTTTTGTAGTCACCTGAAGAAATCATATGTGAATCAAGGATAAGTATTCCACAAAGACAAGTCCCATAACTATAATAGTATGATAGCTTATCAACACTGGCACATTCCTTACATGAAAGTAACACAAAAAAACAAGGGAAAATGACATTATCTACATTTCTAGAGACAAATAGTTGCACATTAATGTGAAAACTGTATCAGGGTATAGGTTAAGTACTTTATTCAGAGAAGTTTCCATTCATATAAGCCATCTTCATAAAAAAAAAGAATTAAAAATAGTTGAAGGCTATTTACAATATTATGCAACTCTTGAATGGTTGAAACTATACAGATTAACATCCATGTGTATTTATTATCCACCCTAATGTACATGACTTATCAAAATGAAAACAACTTGGCAGCATGAATACTAACACTTTTAGAACTGAAACAGAAGTACTAATAATGACCTAAAAGAGCAGGAGAGGCTGATAAAAAAAACAAAATATGAATTTTATGATGTGTAAAAAAAATAAGTTCAATAATTAGCCTACACACAACATATTGGAAACGAGAGAATCTAAGTTTTACCTTCTTAAGCAAAACAATCAGACCATGAATAAATCTTGGTGGGGTACAGTTGATTCCAACAGCGACAACTTTATTACATGATTCAGCAATAGAGCCACATTCCATTAAAGAATCACCACTAACAACATTAACTCCATCCTTAGAGTTAAAAGAAAACCATGCTGGAATCTTTATGTCCTCTTCTTCCAGAAGCTGAGCATAAGCCTGCTTAGTCAATATAGTTAGGTAAATTCAGGAGTCAAGACAAAAAATGAACATTGCAAGTGAAGACTTGCAAATTTTAATTGTCCAAGACCAATATTTAGCTTTAGATAACTATTATTTTGTACTTGTTCTGGAATTTTAATTGATTATATATGCTTTAGTGAGTTACTCATTATAGTTACTTTACTAGTGATTTTATCCTTTCACAAAAGCAATGGAAACTCCAGAATAGAAATTTAATGCTTTCTTGGTTTCCTGTGGTCTAGGGAAGCAAGGCAAGATTTGGGCCAAATTTTGTTGAAAACTTCTTCAGTCAAAGAATTAGAAAACATCCATCAAAAGTTTGTGATTCACATTTCATGGTAACATGGAAAAAAAAAAAAAAAAAAAAAAAAAAAAAAAAAAAAAAAGCACATCAACCAAAATGAATTATACAAATATAACAGAATTTCTTCAATCATCAAGAATTTGATTACCGTTCATTATCCACACTTTAAGGTTATTGCAAAAGAAATAAGAATGTCATTAGATAGCCTCAATTATAAGCAAAACAAGTTCATCTGACTGAATTACCCTTCATTAGAATATTCAAACTATTATTATGATTCTATTGATCTTCTCTCACTCATAAATATTAAGAGTAAAGTTAGAAAAAAATTATGCTTCAATAATTTTTAAGAGACAGATGACACTTTCGACAGGGATAAAAAAGAACCATGTGAGTAAATTTTAGCATTTGGATGTCCAAAGCTTTAGGATACCTCAGTTTCAAGCTTATTGGGAACTGTTTCAAATGCAAGCAGGTCAGCACCTGAATCTGCTAAAATTTGAACTCTTCCCCGATGAAAATCTTTAAGAGTTTCCACTGTGATAGCATCACCATAATCCCCACTGTTAGAAACAAAATATCAAGAAATGTGACACTAAAAAATATATAATTTCTATCAGTGCTGAGAACAGAAGCAAAACTTTATCAAACCCCAACCTTTCTAAAATGTCAATGATCCTATGCAGAAAAAAGCTCAAATATGTAAGCACAAGATGGAACTAGAAGTTCATTTCATACAACTTTCTGATACCATTCCCTTTAAGAACAAGAAAGATTTGTACCAAAATAACCAATACAAAGCTAAATACACGACCTGGGAAACACAACTTATAATGATCATGGATATCATCTTGATTGTTAGTCAATAAATGGGCTACATAATAGATACAAGAAAATAAAAATCACAAACAATGCTATGACTCAGTTTAGATAAATTTCCCCCTAAGAACTTATATAAGAAAAGAAAATACAAAGATTAAATGAATTGAACCTCTCTCAATAAACTAAAATGAGTAAAATCAACTTATACACTTTAGCTTTTAGAGAAATTAGATGCTAAAACTTCCACAAAAGTTAAGTACATAAGTTGATTTTAGCATACGAGAGATGTTCAATTCATTTTACTACCTCATATTCTTTTCCTATACTAGTGCTTATAAAGACGTTTATCCAAATGAAGTCTACATACTAAATCTTAATCGTTTGATTCATTTCACCTGTACTCTGACCCGTCGGCCAAATAAGCTCCATAGCTCCCCACTGATGCAGCAACCAAGATAGGCCGTTGTTTGAGGATTCTACCATCATCCTCCCCATCACCCGAATGACATCCAGCACAATTTTTATAGTAAACTTCACGTGCCTCGCGTGCAATTTCAACACTCCTTCTGAGCAAGGCTTCACTCTCTTCATCAGAATAGCCTTTGGCTTTAAACCCTTGAATGGTGGCCTGTGCACAAACAACACAACTACCTCGACTTCAGCATTAGCAAGAAATTAACAAAGAAATAAGACACTGCTCAACCACCAAACCAACTAACTCACTTGGTAAGATGCTGTGATTATAATGTCTGCACCATTTTCCAGGTAATCAAGGTGCACCTGCTCCATTTATTCACTCAACCATTACTTTAATTTTCAATTGCAAAAAAATAAAAAAGGAAAAAAGAAAAAAAAAACATCATTCAATTAAGCTAAAAATAGCAACATTGCAAGAACTTCTTAACAATGATATAAGAAAAAAAATCTGGTTCCTGAAATCAATTAACATTGTGATGAAATGAAATCACAGAGATTTATTTAATAAAGAAAAAATAGAACAAAAATTTGAGAGTCGAAGCGGTGCGTTTGAATCGAAACGGATTGTACCTGGCGAATGAGGTGAGGGGAGGAAAAGAGGCACTTGGCGCTCCAAAGAGGATCGTTGAGGTCGGCGCCATGGCGCTCCAGCTCCGTTGCCAGACCGCCGTCGATGACGGCGGTGCCGCCGGTTTGACGGAGCAAATCTGTTATCAACGACGACATTTTTACGTCCGAAAGAGGAACTGAGATTTTCGCATTTTTTATTTATACATTTATCCTCGAATTAAGGCCCAGCCCAATCTCTATATGGATATGTCATGGCCCAATCCTACGCCTATATCAATTAACTCGAAAATGAATCACACACAAATAAACTTCGAGTTAGGCTAGTTTTCTGGGGACTATTTGATTTGAATAAAAATACTAATACTGATTTCTTTTTGATATATTTTTATTTTTATTATCAGGTAAAGTTTTATTGAAAAAGGGACCTCTAATAATATAGTAGGTCTTACATAAATGTTACATAATACAATTTTTCTATCCTTAATTTATATGCACAAGTTAAAGAATTAAAAATAGGAATCCTTGTTAAAAAAATATTATCAAAACTGTAAGTAACAATTATTTATTGGAGTTCAAGAATGAATAATATTACAATAAGATATGAGTGGATAACATTGCATAATTATTTTGTGAATTTTCATATATATTTTTGTTAGTTATATCTTTAAATTTATGTTGTTTCTTATAGTATTTAACTTCTAATATATTATGTTTTTTACGGAGAGTATAGGGGATTATTTGTGATTGTAACATGTCTACCAAAGTAAAAGGTAAGTTTTATTGTACAGCTATACATCCAGCTATAATATATCATAGTGAATATATTTAAAGGGATAATATGAGAGAAAAATGGGAGTTGCAAAGATGAAGATATTAAGATGGATGTATGATCATATGAGACAAGGTAGAATACAAAATAATGTTATACAAGAGAATATTAATGTAGCACCTATTGTGAAAAGGATGACAGAAAATTGGTTAAGGTGATTTGGAAATGTACAATGAAGACCATAAGAGGAGTCAACTAGAAGAATGGAAGAAGTGATTTTTAGCCTGGAAAAAGGAAAAGAGAGACCGAAAAGGACATTGGAAAAACTCATTAAGGAAAACTTGAGACTTAATAATATTTTTAAAATCTTAGTTTTTAACTATGTCAAATGACCTCGTGTGGTCCATGTAACCGAGAAAGAGAGCAAAAAGATTGCTACAACAAGATCATATCAATCAATTCGATGGTCTAGATGTTTCATTTATTTTTTTCAATAAATAAAAAGTAAAAATATGATGATATGAAAAAGAAAAATATTTGGTGGATATTCAATATGTTATTCACATTTGAAGAGAGAGTAAACAAAGAAGAAGAAAAAAATAGGTATAATAATATTTATAATATGATAGGAAGAAAGAGATAAAAAAAATGAGAGATATTGATGTGATATTTAAAATTATAAATGTTTATGCATGACTACTCTTAAAAAATAGAAAGTGCTGTTGCGATGAGAAAAATAGAAAGTGTTGTTGCAATGAGAAAACTTGCAAGTATAAGTAATAAAGTGAGAAAGAGGGTTTGAATATGTGTGCACATGGGATGGAAAAAGAGAAGGGGGTTCTTCATCTCCTTCGCGTATGTTCGTTATTTAACCTAACAACATCATGACAAATAATTATACGATAGGTAGGCCTGATAATATCTTGAGCTTTGGCTTTTTGGCATGCATCTCCGAACTCCGATGATGAAATGGGGACACGACAAAGTAACGTACGTACATTGTGCGCGCGGTGTGCTAATCTATCTATCTATTATTCGCATAAAGTCAAACTATTTAGCTGCTTAACTTTGTATTTACATTCCTTTGAGCCAGACAAGGAGGAGCGTGGGACCATCGCAGGTACCCATTCTACAGTGTCTTGTGTTGGATTTCAAGGGCATTCCAAATCCTAAGAGCAGCTTCCACCAATTTTAACAAATACGCAATTCTCAATTGGACGTGTCTCTCATGATCACTTTATGTATGATAAAAGTTAATTTCAACTATTGATTTCATATTATTTATCTGGTTAATTATTAAACACACTATAATTTGAGTTGTACTTAAATGCAAGAAACGATAATATATTATCAGAATTATACACGTTTTATGTGTAAATTAACTAATGTAGAATTGTTCCAATTTAATGAGTAACATCAAATTTTCTCCTTTGTTATGTAACTCAGGAAGAGCTTTGTCTCTCATACATACAATGATGATGATTTTGTCTAACTTGAATAAAATTATTAAGAAAAGAATTACACCCATCATAAAGCTCCGGTGTACTGATCTGACTTAGAAAGATCTCACTTAGAAATATATATCATGCCCTATTAGTACTCGTGAGTTTTAACTTTTATGCATAGTTTAGGCTGAGGGTTTTTTTTTATAAAAAAAAAAATAAAATCAGTTTTAAGTTCTTTTGTATTTCATTTCTAATCAATCTAAACAGAAGTATTATGGTTGACAATCATAACGAGTAAAGAGAGACAGTTAGATCTGCGATTTGACATTAAAACCTTTATGATGAAATGACCCAACGAGGATCCAAATTTTCCACATTAAAATTACTTTGCCGTCATTAGCGCCTCTTCTCCCCAGTCCCCACTATTGTGGTTACACTTAGAATTCAAATTATAAGAAATAATTCAATTATGAATTTATCAAACATATAGATAGGACTCAGTTTATGTTTTTAAATTAAGAGTATATTGGCTTCAGATTTTAAAAGAATATATAAACATAAAAAAGTCTTATAAATCTTATTTTCAAATTTATATATGTTATCAATACATAACTTTTTTTTATAATAATAATAATAATAATAATAATAATAATAATAATGTAAGGATGTAACAGTAGTTTCTATAATTGATAATTAATGCAGCTTTGGGAGCAACGGTTGCATTTCCATCGAAGTGGGAGTTAAAAAAATAACAATAATGTCGGCTTTCTCTCTCTTTATTTTTGTTTTTTTTTTCTTTATTGTTTCTGGGTGCATGTTTTACCATACTTTTGCTGTAGTAACAGTAAGCCTTAGAACCATAAATGAAAGTTGTTGTTGGATCTACTCTACTCTACTTTTTTTTTTTTTTTTTTGGGATTCATGATCTACTCTTCAACTTTTATAAAGTGGAGAATCCCTTTCCTCTTTTGCTAGCTAGACCATTCAGATCTGAGTATCACACCCGGTTGTACCGCGACCTAATCGATCCTCATGTTCCAGTGATTAAAAATGTTAAGCCCAAAAAAGTAAGAAAGATTTTGAAATTCAATTGTATAATTTATTTTAATTATTTAGTAGCTTTTTACCATATATCTATTTAAAGTACCTTTTTTTTTAATTTAATACACACATACATATATTAATAAAGCATTGTGTTAATAATACAAGAACTCAATCTAGTGTTAACTTTGGTCAATGCTCATGATTTTTGGATGTTTGATACTTTGAATTTGGTAGTGACATTAAATGGGGATTGAGCTTAACCTAATCCATATCTGTTAGTTATTTATTGCTTATTAGAACACTAGTGTACAAAGAAAATTAAAGAGTGATATATATATTTAGGTATTGTGAGTTTAAAAAAATGCGAATAAAAAATATAAACTCAATTCCTTCCCAATCAAGTTTTATCAAGTTTGCCAAAAATTGCAGAAACTCACGTCTCATTCTTTTAAAAAATTAATTTACTTGTATATTTTTAAATAAATCATATATTAAATTGTTAATTATATTTAAATTCAAACAATATATAAAAATAATACAAAAAAAATATCTTCAAAATTAATTAGTCAATCGTGATCTGCAACAAAATAATCAGAAATGTTTTTAGGCCTTTCGTTTGTTAAGAACTTAAGATGTCAATTTCGGAAGTTTTAGGGGAGGTTACGTTAATTACTTGCTTTTACTTATACTGATGGATTCAATTTGCTCTGTTTGTTTTGGGTGTTTTTAGTGTGGCTACGTGCTCGCTCTTCATTCTGTCAAACATTGCAGACTTGCGGTCTAAACCTTCTGCACATTTTGTCTTGCGCTAATCCTCTATCATATCTTATGCTTACGGTTAGTCTTACTATTAATTAGTTCAATGTTTTTAGATTATCCAAAAAATGAATTTCTTTTTGTAAGACAACTCATTTAAATATTTAATTCACCAAGTCACATGGGTTATCCGAGGTTGATCATTTTCAGCCTACTCTCAAGATAAGCCAACTGTCGAGTTAAATTTGTTTAGGGATATAGTTTTTCTAAAATAAGAAGCCTAAACTTTAAATAGCTGCATGCATGTATTGGTCATGTGAAAGCGTAAATGTGATACAGTCATATCCGACCCAATATTTGATGTCGCACATTAATTAGTGATAATGTATAATAATTTATATATATTTTAGAAAATTGTCATTCCAATGAGTTAGTTTTATGATTGAATTAGACTTAAATTTAATTATAAAATGATATTAGATCCTAGCTTAGTAATTGTTATTAGGTGTATTAAGTCCCTTGTTATCATTATTAGGTTGTTATTGGACAATTCGGAGATATCTCGTCTTGCACATTTTACTTATGAAAAATGCTTAATGGTATGAAAACAACTTGGTACGAAATGCATGAATGATGTGGCTCATCTAATCTACTTTTATTTGTTTTAGCTTTCATTCACGTTGCCTCCTTCTGTTTTTTTGGTTTTTTTTGTCATCTTCAATTTTCCTTTTCTTTTGCAATCTCAATTCCTCTTGAAGACCTGATTTCACTCAATAAAACTCTTTTGCTACTATTGATATGTGCTGCGTGTCTCACATACTTTATCATCGTACGAGGAGAAATAAGAGAAGTGGTAGGATTGATCATTGATGCAATGGAATTAACAACTACAAGTAATATATATAAATAGAAGACAATTTTATGAATTAATTTTAGAACATGTTTGATGAACAAGATATCTTATCTTACTTTAATGAGTTTGATGCATTATTTGTTTATCCTACTACTTATTTTATCCTATTATTTATTATTCTCATCAAAAGTTAAGTTAGAAAATATCATGATGATAATATCACTTCTTTATTATCATGGATCATCATTCTTTTTAGTGTTGTCATTATTATTATCATCACTATTAATATTACAAATATCGTTACTAATATTTTCATTGTTGTTGTCATCACCAACAATAACTATCATTATCTACTATCATTATCTAGTTCATGTTAACTATTATCTTTTCATTTCTTTTGATATTTAAGATTATTTCACATAAATTAAAAAAAATATTTAATGAAACTACAAAATATTATATTTGAACTAAAATATCCTTATCTAATACCTTAATCTTTGATACTTGTATCAATAGTTGTGGATATTGAATAAGAATATATATTTGAGAAAAAAACATTAATTAGATTATGAAATTCTAAAATGTCCTTTGTTTTGGAAAAAAACAAAAACATACAAATTATAAGTCGTTTGGAAAAAAGGACCCTACACTTGTAAGGGAACGCCCAGTTTGTTTGGCCTCTTTACTTGAGCAAGTTTTACCTATAGAATTTGGCTGGGTTTTAAGAGTACTAAACCTGCATATATACATGTAATTAATTTGTGCTGGTCTTGTTGACGTTGAAACCGGTTATCGTGATGATAAACATTTAATTGTACCCACCCATAAATAATCACAAAGATTAATGTTATGCCGTGTTGTTAGAATATTAGTTAAAAAATTAAAAGATTTTTGCTATTAAAATATATAAAATTATATTATTCATAATTTTTTAATATTTTTATAATTTTTATGATAAATATTTATTTTTTAAAAAAATTAACCAATATTTGAAGGTGACTGATTAATAATACCCTAATAATCAAAATCTTATTTTAGTGCCATGTGCAGATCTCTAAAAAAGTACTACTAGAAGTCTAGAACAGTCACTACATCCTACACAAGGCAAAGCAGCGTACAAACGTTAAGGTGAAGTTAGAAGACCGGGAATCCGTGATTATTATATGGTCTACGCGTGCCATTGAGCTCACAAGCGCACATGCGCACCTCATGGCATAAATAAGATATAAAGCAAAGCCTTTACAAATTAAATAAATACTATTGGAATCACATTTTTATTCATTTATTGAGGAGTTTATTATTATTATTAACTTTAAAAATCAGCCTCTAACACATGGAAGATCATACTCAGATTTTATGATTATAAAATCAGATCAAACTTTAAGTTTACCAAAGTCTAATTTGACGTGACCCATTTTTATCCTACACAAAGCCACAAGCTTAATTAGCCCGTGTGGGAAGGGAAAGATACCCTTATTCACTGTCGTGAAAGTTCCGATTATGGGTTTGCTATTCCCTACAAAGCAAGAAATAAAGATTCCCCTCTCCACTCTGATTTATAGGGTGTTTTTGGTGGCATGATGTGTTTGGTCGCTAAGGCTTCACTGGGGTGGCAGTTTGGGACTAGTTAAGGTCATTCGGAGGAGGTATGGTTGTTGCAAAAGGAAGGATGCTGATATATACGGTGGTTGAAGTTTGAAAATATGATGAACTTTTTAAGGTGTTATGATAAATTCAAACATGTTTTGTTTTTTGAAGAATTAAATTAAAACATGTTTCAACTATTAAAATATGTTAACAAAATAAAAAATCACATGTGCTGCTTGTGACATTTAACATTATTATTCATGTCCCATTGACGATTAGGAAGCGAAACTGTAACATCTATCAAAAAATTATATAAGAAAGTGTAATGTATTTTTTGAATCAAAGTGTATTTATTATTAATTTTATTGGAGTTAATTAAATATATTTCTCCATATAAGAATTGAGTTATATTATTTAAATATAACTCATTTATATGCTTAGACTACTATTATTTTCTCTTCTCCTATCTCCCGGCAAAAAAATTAAAATAATGTTATTTAAATAAAAATTTACGAAAACATGGCTTTTTACAATGTATTTACAAATCTACTGTCATGAAATGCGCTGTGGTAAAACGTGTTAAAACACGTCCAGGATAGACGTGTTAAAACACGTTCTGTGATGGCGCAATTGGGACTGGAACACGTCCCCTGAAGGCGCGACTTAGACCCAAACACGTCCTGCATGGACGTGATTAAACACGCCATGCAGGGACGTGATTCAACCCCCCAATGTCCTATAAATCAGCCCCCTCAGCCTACTTGAAATTTGCCAAACTTGTGGATGTTGAATGGTTGATTATAGCAATTGTAAAGCTCTGCACCAAGTAAGTGATACTATGCTCAAATATTATTGGTTAATTACGTGGATTATGAGGTAGATTTTCGTTAATTAGTTAGGTAATGTATGACCTAGGTTTAAGTGACATAGATAATTGATATTGTAGAAATAGTTATTGTCATAGATAATTGATATTGATGTACAAAATTGTTATTGATTTAAGTTAGAAATAATTACTTATTATAACAAAAGTTCGATGACCTAGGTTTTGATTAATTATTTATGTAGGTTAAGACTTAGGTTTATTGAGTTACAATGTTATTAGTTAGTTACTCAAATTATCATTAATCTCATCATGTTCAAGGTTATGATGTTGGTTGCGTAGGTTATGACCTAGGTTTAGGGTTTAGGATACAATTAGTGGGTGACGTTGGTTTTGATTGGTTATTTTATGTATGTTATGACCTAGGTTATAGGTTTTATGACCTAGGTTTTGATTAGTTAGTTGTGTAGGTTAAGACCTAGGTTTATTGAGTTACAATGTTATTAGTTAGTTACTCAAATTATCATTAATCTCATCATGTTCAAGGTTATGATGTTGGTTGCGTAGGTTATGACCTAGGTTTAGGGTTTAGGGTGCAATTAGTGGGTGACGTTGGTTTTGATTGGTTATTTTATGTATGTTATGACCTAGGTTATAGGTTTTATGACCTAGGTTTTGATTAGTTGGTTGTGTAGGTTAAGACCTAGGTTTATTGAGTTACAATGTTATTAGTTAGTTACTCAAATTATCATTAATCTCATCATGTTCAAGGTTATGATGTTGGTTGCGTAGGTTATGACCTAGGTTTAGGGTTTAGGGTACAATTAGTGGGTGACGTTGGTTTTGATTGGTTATTTTATGTATGTTATGACCTAGGTTATAGGTTTTATGACCTTGGTTTTGATTAGTTAGTTGTGTAGGTTAAGACCTAGGTTTATTGAGTTACAATATTATGAGTTAAGTACGGCCTGAATGTTATTACATTTGTTACGTAGGGGATGAACTAGGTTTAGGGTTGATGGTACAATTAGTTGGTGACCTACGTAAGACATAGATAATCA
>PYAF01000320.1:1029760-1052508 GCA_007407185.1 Glycine tomentella
TAACTAAACCCTAACAACTAACAAGTAACCTAGGTCACCCACTTGTATCCTAAATCATAGAACATATTTACCTAAACCCTAGACCTTAGGTCCTAATCTAGGTCACTATCTAATACTCTAAGTCACTAAATAATAATTTAAGTAATAAACTAACAACCAACAATTAACCTACCTCACAAACTAACTATTTAACAATCTACCTCACAAACTAATAAACTAACAACCAACAATTAACCTACCTCACAAACTAACTATTTAACAATCTAAGTCACTAATTAAACCTTAACAATTAACTATTTAACAATCTAAGTCACTAATTAAACCCTAACAACTAACTAACCTAGTTACAATTTAGGTCACTAACTAATAATCAAGTAACCCAAAAGAAATAAAAATATTTCACTACTACTTACTTGATTTATATAATGCTTCTTGCTTCCTTGCTTGCACCCTATTTGCACCTTCCTTAGACTTTCCTTGCACCTTGCACCAAGCTTCAAATGAGAGAAAAAATTTTGAGAGAAAGAGAGTAGTGGAAGTGTGGCTGTTGTGGGGGGGGGGGGGGGGGGGGGGGGGGGGGGGGGGGGGGGGGGGGGGGGGGGGTTGGGTTATATAGAAGGGGACTGAAACACGTCCCTGGGCGGCGCGAATGAGAGTTGATCACGTCCCTGCAGGACGTAAATGGAGACTGAACACGTCCCTGCAGGACGTGAATGGAGCAAGGTTACGTCCCTGCAGGACGTGTTTCAGAGCCTGGTCACGTCTGCCATTGACGTAACTTAACACGTCTGGCATGCACGTGATTTGCTTCTGATCACGTCGACACAGGACGTGATTCAACACGCTGACCTCAGACGCAAAAAACAACAGCAGATTCGTAATATCATTTGAAAACGCATTATTTTCGTATTTTTTTATTAAAATAACAATATTTTAATTTTTTTGCCCCTATCTCCCTAATGGGACAAAGGAATTTGCTGGGGCAGCGTGATGACATGAGCGATGTTGCAAGTTCGCCGTCCTTAGCTTGCCCACCACTCCCTTTCTCATGCCACATTTGTCATTTTCTCCTTTTACACCTCCTTCAATATTTACCTTGTTCTTCTTTATTCTATATTTATATACCACTTTTTATTCAACTAATCTATTTTTTTAAAGTATATTTTTTAAATTTATCAAATTAGAATAATTTCTGAAAATTTTATTAATACGGTATTATTTAACAGGTTACAAACTTCTTTTTCTTTTTATACTTTTATAGCTATTAGAATTAGAATAGTATGTGGTATACAATTGTTAAGAACTACTATTATTAATAGTTATAAATTATTTGGCTCTAAAATTATAACAATTTGATCATTTTAAAATTATATTTTTTAAATTACACTAATTTAATAATTTTAAAAATAAATTATCCCATATTGAGAAACAAAATGGGTTTAATTGCTTTAGTTTTGTTTAAAAAATATGATTTAAAGATTTTCTTTAAAATTAAAAAATAATTACTAATTATATTTAGTTCATAAAAATACGTTCGAAAGATTAAGAGTATTATAAAAAAATTATACGAAAATATTACATTATTTGTTAAATAATATGTATTGTCAATATTTTTATTTTTCTAATAACTAAATAAAAATATTAAACACGCTTCATATATTAAATAATTATATATATATATATATATATATATATATTTTGTTTGATTTAGTATTTAAAATATTAAGAATAAGTTGGAGGAAGATATACCAAAACTTTGAAAGAAATGAAAGTAATATTAAAGGAGTTTAATTTTTTTTCATTGTTATAGATTTTTTTTATTTTGCCAATTAATTAAAAATCATTATTGAAATAATTTTTCATTGTAAAAGTCAATAAATATATCATTAAAAAAATGACAAGTGGTGCACCTGTAAATTTGGATTGGGTTTGACTAAATTTATGATATATATATTTGTGTGGGTTGGGTTAAATTTATGCATTTTTGCTGTCAAACTTAAATTAAAATAATTTAATCAATAATTACTTGGTTTGGGTTGGTTTTATCAGGTCTAAAAGATTTTAATTATTTTTAATCTATAATTTAAAAATCAAATCAAATATCTATACATCAATAATAAATAAGTATGTAATTGATTAAAAAATTTCTTATTCGAGTGATATTATATATAATTTCTTTAAGTAAAGTCTTGTGTTGAGTTATGTAGATGGATAAAAATGTGATTAAATGAAGAAATCTCATCAAAGATGGTTAATTGAGTTTTTTTAATAAAGATTAATTACTAGTAAAATTGGTAAATTCTCTAATTCAATGTCATGGTGACAAAAATTAATGACTTAATTGTCAAATTTTAAAAATTTAGTTAAATATTTTAACTTGTATTAATTGTCAAATTAGCAAAGTAAATACACATTTTGCACTAATAATACGGTGACTGAAAAAAAAGTTTGTCAAATACATAATTTGTGTTCATTTTTCTTATAACTTTATGATTTACAAGTTTTTTTTTTTGAAGAAAAATATTTACAAGTATCTTCTCAAATCATCAAAATGTGGGTTTAAACGTGACATCAAATTAATGTCATATACATAATTTTTATTATAACTTTTCTATTAACTTGTATGATGGATTTTTATATTTATGTTAGTGGCTTTTACAGATTTCTATAATAGGAATATGGAATACATTATTATAACAGAAAGTTATGTTTTAATAAATTAATTAACTGAAAAATATCCTGTAAATATGATCAAATCACCTCGTATTTTTTCCACATTGTCTATAAAAAGTAAAAACTGTAATTGAAGAATATATAATCTAAGCTAAAACTTATTTTATTTATAAAAATCCGGAGTTCGAATTTCCTTCTTAAGATCATGAAAATAGTAATTTATTACCTTCCATGAAAGTAATCCAAATTGCTTGTCGGTTTGACTTGTGAAGGGCTCAAGGCAATTAAATATATAATTTCCACGGTACAAAAAATATTTATGTGAGCAAAAGTGAGTAAAATCAGAAAAGCAAGTAATTACGTATTTTAATGGATTTTAAATGGGAGAGTATATGACTTTTGTTTGGTACAACCATTACTTTTTGGCACACAATAACAATAGTGTTGCTTTTTTTCACATTTTCATTGTTCACCCCATGATGCACCATTCAGCAACTGCAACCATTGTTATTATTACATGGAATAAATTCACCCTAAAGTCGGCGACGTATTTGATTTTTTTGTTAATGCTAACTCACATTATACCTCTCCCCGTAAAATACACGCAACTAAGTTCGATAGTAGCTTGATACTATTTATTTTATCCGTGAGAATAGAAGAAGACGGGTTCATAGATTTATAATAACTTATATAACCTAATAAATCGACTAAGTTAGATTTCTTTTACTCTTAAGTCTTAAGGATTATCCCACGTACTTTATTAAATATTTTAATGTAACAAATAATTTCATTGATTCATTCTTATTTAGTAGTAATATTTTATACTTATTTTAATAACGATTATTTTAAGACTCATTATTAAAATTGATGCAAATTGTAGTAACGGAAAGAAATGAAAAGAGTCAGTTGAGAATCCAAATTAGATTTCTTTCTATTGCGGTTACTTTTACCGTTTTCATTTCAATGCACCAAATTAATGTAAGCAATGTGAGGATCAGATTCTAAATTACTCATTAATGAAATTTGATTTTACTTAATCTTTTTATTTTGTTTTTTCTTAATAGTCATCTTTCCTTTTTATTTTTCTCTGCCAACTTGTTATGATTTTGTTTTCTTTTCCACTTTATCAGTTCTGAGACGCTGGGAGACAGTACCACCAACCTATACTGCATAAAAATCAAAGCTGAGAAAGAAAGAGAGAGAGAAAAAGATAGAGAAACAAAACAACATTGTCCGCAAAACAGAGAGATCTAAACAACATGGGGTGACTCAGAAAATGGAATAAAAAAGAAGAAAAAGCAGTTGAAGTTGTTTATGGCCGTTGGTGTTAATTGGAACCGAATGTCTCACGTTTGAATTTTGTTATTTTTTTGGTGAGTTAACATGTTACCTGAATTATTAGCCTTATGTTGTATTTGTAGTTGTTGAGGTTTGATCTCTTAACCATGAGTGCAACCTTCTTGATTGATCATGTGTTTTGAATTATATGGTGTAGCCATCCCGTGCTCATAAGTGATCTTCATGAAAAAATAATTTAGAACATTTTTTTTTTTGGTATTTTTCTGACATGCACATAATTTATGTTCTTGTTTAATGTTTACTGGCCAAATTCTGATAACTTTTTTTTTTCGAGGTTCTAATTGGAATTTTGTGTTTGATCAGCACTGCCTCGGGTGTGTCAGATGTTTGTTTGTTGATTCATTTACTCTTGGAACTTGTGAGTTTAACTGAACTGGTATGTTAATTTTTCTTCTTTTCTTTTTGCTTCTGGTGATGTTTCTGATCATTTACTTTGCTTTGATGAGAAGAAAAAAAAGTGTCTATGATTTATCTGAAACTGAGCCATTTGCATTCTTTTTTGTTTTTGTATCCAATGACTTTTCAAGCAGCAAGAGGGACTCCCTATACCATCTGTTATGTAACTGTGTTAACGTGGTTCTGGTTGTAAATAATTGAACTTTCGCGGATTTAGTTTCTTCAAAATCAGAAGACACGGTGTTGGTGTTGATTTACTTGGCCGGAGCGATGGCAACTCTGTCCCATGCTGATTCTAGAAGAATGTATTCATGGTGGTGGGACAGTCACATTAGCCCCAAGAACTCGAAATGGCTCCAAGATAATCTGACAGGTAATTCTGGCTTTGGAAGCAATTCTGTTTAAGATGCTAACATATATAGTTCTTATTCATAACCTGGCACCGTAATGATTGGAGATTAAATTGCACCCATTTTTGAAGAAAGAAATGCTTCTGTTAAACAGGGAACAAAATCTAATTGAGCAATATCATTCTTCTTCTTCTTTCTAAAATCTAGTTTTAATATTTGTTTGTTAACATAGTCTCATAGATAGTTACTGATATTGATATGGGACCTTATACATTTGGGATTTTGAAATATTTGTTGCTAGAACCTTAGGTTATTAGACTGGCAAATAAAAGTTCTGGTTTATCATTTCTAATTGTCAATATATATTTCAGTCTAAGGAAATAGATGAGAAATAGCCATATCTAGTTCCTGCATACATCTTTCCTTTCACTTATATCATCTATTTCCTTAGTTACTACTTGAAAACTGAAATTTTGCTGTTAACACCCATCTAATATCCTGAAACGCATTATTTTATCTCAACGGTACCTCCTCATGAACAGATATGGATTCCAAGGTGAAGCAAATGATCAAGCTGATTGAAGAAGATGCAGATTCATTTGCCAGGAGGGCAGAAATGTATTATAAGAAACGCCCAGAGCTTATGAAATTAGTTGAAGAATTTTACCGTGCATACCGGGCATTGGCTGAGAGATATGATCATGCAACTGGAGTGATACGTCAGGCCCATCATACCATAGCTGAAGCATTTCCTAATCAAGTCCCTCCTCCGGCACCCACAGATGATTCACCTGGAGTAACTTCCATGGAGACTGAACCACATACACCAGAGACAATCCACTTTTCCCGTGCCTTTCTTGACTCAGATGACCTGCAAAAGGATGCTTTAACTCATTTCCATGCAATCAGTCGAAATGGATCTTATACTGATGAAGCTGATTCTGGTATAAGCAGAAAGGGTTTAAAACAGCTCAATGATCTGTTTATGTCAGGAGAACCTGTAAGTCATGCAAAGTCTGCAAGAAGGGGGCTTAATTTTCTTGACACGGAGGAGATTAAAGAGCAAGACAACGGAAGCCAAAATACTAGAGCTCAAGTCTTACCCGAGTCTGAACGCATGACCAAAGCCGAGACAGAAATTTTGGCCTTAAAGAAAGCCCTAGCTAAGTTAGAAAGTGAAAAGGAGGCTGGTTTGCTTCAGTATCAGCATAGTATGCAGAGATTGTCTAATCTGGAATCAGAAATGTCTCATGCCAGAGAGAATTCTCAAGGACTTAATGAACGAGCAAACAAAGCTGAAGCTGAAGTTCAAACCTTGAAGGAAGCTCTTACTGAATTACAGGCTGAAAGAGAAGCTAGTCTTCTTCAGTACCAGCAATGCTTGGAGAAAATATATAATCTGGAGGAAAATATTTCTTCTGCTCAAAAGGATGTAGGAGAACTTAATGAACGAGCTACTAGAGCTGAAACTGAAGCTGAATCCTTGAAGCAAGACCTTCATAGAGTAGAAGCGGAAAAGGAAGCTTCCCTTGTTCAATATAATCAGTCCTTGGAGATGTTGTCAAAACTAGAGGAGAGACTAATACAAGCTGAAGAGAATGCAAGGAGAATTAATGAGCAAGCTAATGCAGCAAAAGATGAAATTGAGGGCATGAAGTTAGAAATTGCTAAACTTACTGAAGAGAAGGAAGATGCAGCTCTTCGCTATCAACAATGCTTGGAGATAATTTCCAGTTTGGAGCATAAACTCTCTTGTGCCCAGGAGGAGGTGCATAGGCTAAATTGCAAGATAAATGATGGGGTTGAAAAGTTACATAGTTCTGAACAGAAGTGTATTCTCTTGGAAACATCAAATCAGACTCTGCAATCTGAATTGCGGTCTTTGGCACAGAAGTTAGGATCTCAAAGTGAAGAACTTAGTGAGAAGCATAAGGAATTGGGTAGACTCTGGACTTGCATACAAGAGGAGCGATTGCGATTCATTGAGGCTGAAGCTGCTTTCCAAACTCTTCAGAATTTGCATTCTCAATCTCAGGAGGAGCTAAGGTCTCTTGCCACCAAGCTTCATAGTAAGGCTGAAATTCTGGAGAATACGGAATCCCATAAGTAGGCTTTAGAGGATGAAGTACACAAGTCCAAAGAGGAAAACAAAACTCTAAATGAGATCAAATTATCTTCAACTTTGTCTATAAAAAAATTGCAGGATGAGATATTAAATCTGAGGGAGATAATAAAGAAACTTGAGCTGGAGGTTGGACTGCAAGTAGATGAAAGAAATGCTCTTCAGCAAGAAATTTACTGTCTCAAAGATGAGCTTAATGATGTGATTAAAAGACATGAATCCATGATGGAGGATGTCAGATCAACTGGCTTAGATCCACAGTGCTTTGCCTCATCTGTGAAGAAATTGCAAGATGAGAACTCAAAGCTGAATAAAAGATGTGAAACCTACAAAGATGAGAAAGAAGCTCTGAAGGAAAAACTGGAGATCCTGGAGAAGCTTTTGGAGAAGAATGCTGTTTTGGAGAGATCCCTTTTAGTTTTGACTGTTGAGCTTGAGAGTGCTCGAGGAAAGGTAAAGATATTGGAAGAAACTTGTGAATCTTTGCTTGGGGAGAAATCCACTCTTGCTGCTGAGAAAGCCACCTTGTTTTCTCAGTTACAAACCACAGTTGAGAAGCTGGAGAAGCTCTCAGAAAAAAACCACCGTTTAGAAAGTTCACTATTTGATGTGAATTCTGAGCTTGAAGGATTAAGGATAAAGTCAAAGATTTTAGAAGACTCTTGTCTGTTGTTTGACCATGAAAAGTCCAGTCTCACCTCTGAGAAAGAAACGTTGGTTTCACAATTGAACATCACTCATCAAACTCTGAAAGATCTTGGGAAAAAGCACAGTGATTTGGAACTGAAGCATTTGGAACTGAAAGCAGAAAGGGAGTCTGTACTTCAAAAGTTGGAAGAGCTACTTGTTTCCTTATATGCTGAGAGGGAAGAGCATTCCAGAATTGTGCAATTGAATGACTGTCAATTGGCTGAGAAGGAATTACAAATTTTTGTTCTCCAAGAAGATGCAGATTACCAGAAAAAGGAATTTGAAAAGGAACTGGACAGAGCTGCTCATGCTGAAATGGAAATTTTCATCTTGCAGAAATGTATCCAGGATTTGGAGCAAAAGAACTTCTCCCTTCTAGTTGAGAGTCAGAGACTCTTGAAGGCTTCCAAACTGTCTGATAGATTGATATCTAAATTGGAGAATGACAATGTTCAAAAGCAAGTTGATGTGAATTTGTTGTCTGAGAAAACTAAAATACTACGAATTGGACTGCTTCAGGCATTAAAGACTCTTGACGTTAACAGTGAGCCTTGGTGTGATGGTATTATTGAAGAAGACCAGGAGCTTCTGAACCATATACATGGAAAACTTCAGGAGACACAGAATTCTTTTGTCACCATTTTCAATGAAAACCAGCAAGTGGCCATTGAGAATTCAGTTCTTGTTACATTCCTTGGCCAGTTGAAATTAAAGGCTGAAAATCTTTTGACAGAAAGAGATTCTCTTGATAAGGAGTTGAGAACCCAGTCTAAGCAGTTCTTGGCATTGCAAGCAGAGGTACAGAAGATATTGGAGAAGAATCAGGAATTGAAGTTGACAATAAGCAAAGGAGAAGAGCAAATGGCAGTAATGACAACTGAGATAGAGAATCTATGCAAACAGCTGTTAGACTTGAAAGAGGATCTCCAAAACATAAAGGAAGAAAGTTGCAAAACCTTTGAAGAGAAAAATTCCTTGATGAGAAGATTTCTGGACCTGGGTGAAGAGAAAAGTAAGTTGGAAGAAGAAATCTGCATTATGATTCATGATACAATAGCACAATCCAATCTTTCTCTGCTTTACCAGAACATTGTCCTTGAAAATCTCCAGGCACTAAAAGAGCTAAGCAAAGATCTTGATAGACTTTGTTCAGTAAATACTGACCTTGAGGAGAAACTAAAAATAATGATGGGCAAATTGGAAGATGTACAAATGGAAAACTCAGATCTTAAAGAGTCCTTAATAGTGTCAAGCAATGAACTAAAATTAGTTCAATCCGTTAATGATCAATTAAATTGTCAGATTAGGAATGGAAAGGAATTGTTGTCTCAAAAGGAAAATGAGATTTTGGAAGCAGCAAAGATGTTTAGCACTTTACATGATGAGAAAACAGAATTGCAAAGATTGGTGGAAGATCTGAAGAGCAAGTATGATGGAGCCAGGGTGATACTTGAAGACCAAGCTAGTCAAATTTTAAAATTATCCTCAGACAAGGATACTCAGGCTGCCACACTCTATACCAGACTGCAGATTTCTGCTGTCAATGAGACATTATTTGAAGAGAAGGTGCGTGAGCTAGCTGATGCATGTGAAGATCTTGAACGCAGAAGCAACTTTAAAGGTATGGAAAGTGAAATGCTGAAAGAAAGAGTTAATAAATTGGAAGGTGAAAACGGGAGATTACGTGGTCATTTGGCTGCTTATGTCCCAGCTGTCAGTGCTTTGAATGATTGTATAACATCCTTGGAGATGCAGACACTTGCACATGCAAATCCTCATAACTACAAAGTATTAAAGGTAATTTACATGGTATCTTCAGCTGGGAACCAGCCACTATTGCATTTTTTATATTGATGTAATTTGTTTCAATCTTTGTTTCCAGGTTAAAGATTTGACGAATCACAAATATGCTGAAAGTGGTCCACAAACAGGTGAAGATCAGAATGCTATGGCAACAGATGCACTTCCAGACTTCCAAGGCTTGCAGAAAAGGATCAGTGCAATTGAAATGGCTGTTAAACAGATGAATGAAAGTTTCAAAACTAAGGATGAAATGAGAGAGGTTCAAGTGTTAAAATCTGGAATCAGCCGGCGCCAAGAAAATATTCAAGCAAGCAAGTATGTTGAACAGAAGGCAAAAAAATCAGTGTCAGATGTCCCTGTAGCAGAAATTGAAGTTCTGCCAAAAGACATCATGCTTGATCAAACGTCTGAATGTTCATACTGGTTAAGTAGGAGAGGAACTCTCGAGAATGATGATCAGATGCTTGAATTGTGGGAAACGGCTAATAAGGATGGCGTTATTGGCCTGACTGTAGGCAAGTTGCAGAAGACGGCCATTGCACCTACTGGATACCATCAAAAGAGAGCAACCAAGGAAACCAAAAACAAATATCCTTCAGTAGAGTCCTTGACTGAGAAGGAGTTGAGTGTGGACAAATTAGAGATATCAAGAAGATTTACACATCCACATCCACATCCTCATGAAAATGGCAACAAGAGGAAGATTTTAGAAAGACTTGATTCTGATGCTCAGAAGTTGACAAACCTTGAAATTACCGTGCAAGATTTGATGAGCAAGATAGAAATTACTGAGAGCACAAAGGGAAAAGATAACGAGTATGATACCGTGAAAGGACAGCTTGAAGCTACTCAGGAAGCCATCACAAAGTTGTTTGATGCCAACCAGAAGTTGAAGACGAATGTAGAAGAGGGTACCTTGTCCTTTGCTGGGAAGTCTACAGCAGAATCAGATGAAAGTGGAAGTACCAGCAGAAGGAGAGTTTCAGAACAGGCTCGGAGAGGGTCTGAAAAAATTGGACGGCTGCAGTTTGAAGTGCAAAGACTGCAATTCTTACTTTTGAAGTTGAATGATGAAAAAGAAGGCAAAGGAAAAGCAATGATGGATGAACGAAATTCAAAAGTTCTTTTGAGAGATTATCTCTATGGTGGTGGGAAGAGAAGAAGCTACCAGAACAAAAAGAAGAAAGCACCCTTTTGTGCATGCATGCAACCTCCCACTAAGGGAGACTAAGTCGGCAGGATTTCAGCATAGTTTAAATTACTTGAGACTTCTTGTTTGTAAATCTTACTTTATAATCTAGAGATGGTTCAAGACACAAGTTTTTCTACGGAGAGGATCTATTGTTCTTGTAGCGTAGAGATCCTGCTGTACATGTTATGTAATGTTCACTCAGAAGAAGCTAGGATGGAATTTTCGCCATTTCATTTTCTGAATAATACCCTCCTTGGTTAGACTTATCGTTCTTGTCTAGCTATTACTTTGATTACCATTGTGGTGCCATGCAATTATCTTCCTTTTTTCTTTGTTTTGTTTGTGTCTTAAGCATCGTTTGTTCAAACATAAAATGAAATAAGACTGGAGATATTAGTGCTCATTGCTGCGATATAATGGCTCATTGATAAATTATCCTACAAGACTGAAAGCTAATTAGCTAAATGTCCAGCAACATTTCTTTCAATAATAATTAATTAACATTAACCAAAAACAAGGGGATAAAATCCCAATTCCCAACCCAAAAAAGGGAGGAAAACTCAGCTTCTTAAGATCAACAACAGAATACTGAAGTCAAAAGTCAAATTTTAGATCAGATGTACAAAGGTAGAACTACCATGAACATCTAATTACATTCCTGTCGCAAATGCTTGGCCAAATTATCTCTCATGGTCCTCCCCAAAGGATCAACTTGCTTGCAAAATTGTTCTTGATATCCAGAATCATGATGACCAGACAAGGCAACGTCCTGTTGTAAGGTGTCTCCGCAGTCAATGATTATATTATGGAGCAAACAACATGTTAAGATAATGCTGGGCAATTTCCTCTTATCAGGTCTCCACATAACCTTACTCAGGATTCTCCAACTTCCCTTTAACAGTGAGAATGCCCTCACAGCAAGTAGCTTTGCAGCTCCATGTTTGTGATTGAAAATAGACTGTGAAACTGATATGCCATTAGCCCCATTAGTTTCATAAGGAGTCATAAGCCACGGAAGAAGAGGATAACTGCACCCACCAACCAAATACTCTCTTATAACATCTCTACCAAAAGCTTTCACGTTTCCATTTAAACGCTCTCCATTCTCCGATAGCTTGAAAAAAGCCGAACACTTCAACAATCTGGAAACTGACATGCCCCCAGGCAAACCTGTCATGATATCAATAAATCTCATTTCATGATCAACAATTCCCTGCAACAACATGCTGTAGTTCTTCTCTTGATCACACCAATCATCCGAGGTTTGCACAGCGGGAAGGGTCATCATGATATGTGTTGCATCAATGGCTCCACAGCAATTAGGCAACCCATAGGATACCTCAAAACCAAGCTTGATTTCTTGCATCCTATTGAAATCTGGCCAATTGAGATGATGCTTGGCGCGTTCCTCCAGCGCCTCAATGAATCTCCAAGTCACCTGAGACACTGTTGACTGCCCAACCCCAAAGGCGGCTCCAACTGAGACCTGAGACTCACCAGATGCCAACCTTCTAAGGGCAATTGCAACCTGCTTCTCAACACTAAGAAGTCTTCCCTCTATGTTGATGAGCCCTGATGGAGGCCTTGATATGAGATCCTCCCTCACAAGGGAGCATATGTATTCAAAAGTAGTCTTTGACACCCTGAAGAAATACTTAAACCCTTCTGCCTCATCACCAGGTACAGTATATCCTGCAGGTTTGCATAAATCATATCCATAAAAATCTTTTTTTTTTTTTTCAAAATCAAATCAATCATATCCATAACACCACCCAAAACAAAATAATTGAAAATGATATCATTGCCCTAAACAATGGGGTGTGGGAAGAAAATCCATGGGTAGAACCCCCACCATTTCTTCACCAACTACAATTGATAAAGTGAGTAGAGAAACACATGCATGAAAGGGTTTCCTCCCAGAACAACATGAATGATAAATCATTAAAGTTTGAAACTTTGAAATGATTAGAAATGGGGAGATACCTGGTACAGTAGAATTCTTGTACCAGAAAGAGTCCCACCAATCCGTCTCACTGGTTCTGGGCTCAACGGGGACAATGCTCACCTGTTTGTGTTTTTTGAACTTCTTGGTCTTTGATTTTTTCTGGAAGGGTGCCATTGAACACAACAGCACGAACAATTCACTGTTTGCAGTGGCAGGACAACCCTACTTAGAAGGTCGAGATTGTAGAGACAGAAGAAATGAAGAGTAGAGAGTGTGAAGGGAAACTGAATGTTACTCGGAAGTCGGAACACGCGATCTTTGTCTTCGGTCCATTTTGCTGTCCAATTTGAGGATTATATTTTTTTTTAACTTATATAAGAAAACAAAATTGAATCACACTAATAAAAAAAATAGATACTATCATTTAATTTTGATAATCTTAATAAAAAAATTAAAAAATTAATTTGTTTCCTATAGTGTCATCTACATTAATTGTATAAGACAAAAAAAGAAAAAATGGTTAAAAATGAAATTCTTATTAAATGGAAGATGTATTTGAGATAATATCATTAAATAAGAGAGATATAGTTAAAATTTATTTATATTTTAATCCAATATATATTGAATTTTTTTTTTATATATCGGTTTATTATTTGAGGATTTTATATAATTACGATAAGTGTTATTGATACATTTTTACTCACATTTTTTATCATTGATTGAAATTTATTAAAAATTATAAAATTATGAAATTTTTTTATTAAATATCATGAAATTCATAATTTTTGTAATTTTAAAAAAAAATTCAATAAATAAAATATAATGTGTTCAAGAAAGTGTAACAAAAATTTGTGTTATTACCATTTCTCATATTATTAGTACAATAAGGAAACTTTTAGCTGTCCTAGTCTACCGAGAAGAAAAACCCTTTTAAAACTTGGAGAAATCATTTCTATTTTTATTCTTTTTGTTGTAAATTCCATTTCTATTACTAACAAACAGTTTCATACTTTTCCAAATAATAATAATAATAATTCATACTAAATTCTGACCAAAACGAAGATATTCCTATGGTAAAAAAAAATGTATTTTTTAGTAAGTGTTTAAAGGAAGTGATTGGAATATTTGGAAAATCTTAAGGAAGGAAATTGTTTTCTCCACACAAAATAGTGATTTATAATTATCATTAGAGAAACCACCGTATTCAAGAGGTATTGATAATAAAATATTACTATTTTGTGATAAGGTTTTTGACAACAAGTCAAGTATAACAAGTGACAAAATAGATTTTATCATACAAAAATGGACATAGAATATGAAAGAGGCAATAAGTTAATGTCATAGTTGCATTTCGCTAATCGTGTCTTTTAGGAACTATATTGGCTAGTCATTACATGGAGAAAACAAAATCCAATTATTAATAAGGATTTGGTTAAAAAATCAGGTAAGAATGTTCAAATAAACATTCATTTAGATTTAGATGAAATCACACATGTAAAAAGTACAAAAAAAATTATGGGTATAGGTAAAAATATAAATGATTTAGGTGAGAGGTTATTGATTACTACACTTTCATGTTGTTTCTTGCACTAAAATATTTTTTAACTTTTTGAAATTGTTATTCTTGAAGCCAAAAATGAATTGTATTTCAAAAAGTAATTTTATGGAATGAACATTCTAGAAGGCAAAAGAAAATGCGGGAAGTAACATCAAAAGTGCATGAAGCGATACTTCAGGTAAGAAAAATCAAGAAGTTAGGTCCACTCACACTATGACTTGTTGAGCTAAAATAGTCTAATGTGGCATTTCTAGATATAAGTGTAACTAGTTCACATTTAATCTGCGAATTAATCCAATTCAATTGAATTTCTGTTGGATTAAGTAATTAGATTGAATTATTTTTGTTTTAATAAATCTAATTAAAATTGGATTGGGTAACAAATTTAAAATTTTGAATCCAATCAAAATTCAACTCTAATACAATTAAATTATGAATATAAAAATTATAAACTAAACATACATCACTCTCAAGGTTATATATTATTTATCTTAAAGGCAATATATATTGTTTTAAAATTTATTTTAAAATAACATATTGTTTTATGAATGACAATAAATACATATTTATGATTTTTTTCATCATTTGAATAATACAATATTTTATAAATACTAATTTTTAAAAATATCATATTACTCTATCAAAAAAAAGTATACTTATTATGTTGGAGTTTGAGAATTTTTTAATTTTTTTCAAGACTTAAAAGAGTAATAATTTTTTAATAGCTCAATCCAATAACCAATTTAATTCAACTCAATTAAATTTAATTAAATTAAATTAAAAAATAAACAAAACTCAACCCAATCCAAACCCTTATATCCCTGCTTCTAGGTAGAAGGCCAAATTCTGAAATATGCATTGCAAAGAGATAGTGGTGGAAACACTATGAATGAGATAGGGGGTGATGCTGGTAAAAAAAAACTATAATTAACAAAATGTGAAAATGAAAGAGATGAGAACGATATTAAAATTTTATTTATAATTTCCATTGATCACTGATCAGCTCTATAACATTTCCAACGGAACACTTCTCAATTCCATTGCAGCCACTTTCTCTTTGAATAGATTATTAAGCATATGCATGCATGATACATAAAGATTCAACAGCCTATGTTGGAAACTTTCTTCCAACTCAGTATCTTTAGAAATTAAAATACTCATGCAACTATCACTCTAAACCCTTCTGCGGCATGATTCTCAAACTCTCGCGCCACATACTGTAAGGTTAACAAAGATAAAATATTAAACCTCGTAAGCTTTACGAGATCTAAACAATGCTTTATTAGGCATTGTTCCAACCTTCTGATTCATCCTTCATGGGGTTTGGTTTGTATGTATGGAGCATGAAGTTGCATGCACCAACAGCCTCTCCAACTGTGAGATAGATCCATTTTTGACCCAGTTCATCAAGGAACTTGGCTTTGTTCAGCTTCTTCATTACTTCGCTTCCAGGATTGACCAAAGCAAGCTACACACATAGGAAGGTTTGATGAAATAATTAAAAAAACAATTTAAGTGTCTCTCAAAGTAAAACTATTTAGCCAAAAATATTAATAATATAATTAGTTAGCTTAGTGAGAAATGCTAGAACGCAATCTCTAGTATATTCTTTCAAACATGTTTTTTTACCATAGATTAAAATTTATTAAAAATCACATAATTTAATAGGTTTCACTTGTTATTTATTGGCTCTACTCATGATATTGTAATATTCAATAAATTTTAAGCAATAATAAAAAGTGTGTTCAAAGAACTGTGTTAGAAACTATTTTGCTATCACAAGAAAATAATTACTTGCAACCCTCTTCTGTCAGTAGTCTTCTTGCACTCTTCAAGCATGCTTATTCCGCTTGTATCAATGTTGGCAACAGCTGCCAATAAAATCACACTGCAAGTTAGATTAATAATCTTACTAATCACATTGTCAATTACTTCATTTCTTTAATGAATAATTTACCAGTCATATCCATTATGACATATTGCAAACTGGTTTGCCCTGTAGCTTTGATTCTATCTTCCTCTTCATCAATCCACCTTGTGATCCTAAGAACAAAATTTTGTGGTGAATTTACAATTTCATTGGAGGCTGTATTTTTGCGTGCAATTAGGAGTAAAGTGTAAAACCGCTGGTGGCTTACCTTTCTCTTAAATAGCTTGCATTGGCAAAGTAGATGGGTGCATCAATTTCAAGAATTAGGATTCCAGGAATATGGTTTGCATTTGGATATTGTTCCACATTTCTGTATACTGCAGAGTTTGGAATGTTGCCTAAGAGAAATGTCCTTGGTCTTGCAATAAATAAAAGTACTCGAAGTAGAGATACTGCAACCTGAATATTCACAGAAAACACATTAGCTTCCTTAACCCTTGTATCAGAACCCAAAACTGTCTATGGTCCATTGGTTCTGTAAAAAAAACTTCTTAACAAGTATTTATATAAAAAGAAAATAAAAAGTAAAATAAATTAAATTTCTCTCATAAATTATAAATAGCTTTACATATAAGTTTAAATTAACTTTTGAAGAACTTAAATGAAAGAGTTTCTTCAAATTAACTAATATATTATCTCTAATCTTATTTATAAGAAACAAGTTGTTTTTTTATAAATAGGACGGAAGGTAGTATAAGCTGGTTTTAACGTGTGGGAAAAGCTTTTTTCATTTTATGTTTTTGTCTTCTTTTATAAATGCTTATTGAGAAGTTGATTCAAACAGGATCTAAGACAAAAAAGTCTTTAGAGTGGCATAGTTGGGAGCAGGGTGATACATACTGCTATGACAAGGCCAATTTCAACACTGCCAAAGACTACGCCAACATAAGCAGTGAAGCACACTAAGAAATCAAATTTGTCAATTTTCCACAAATGAATTGCTGCTTCATAATCAATGAGCCCGAGCATTGCTGATACAATTATGGCTGACAGCACCACCAGGGGAGTGAAATGGAACAAGGGTGTTAAGAATAACAATGTCAACATCACTGCTATTGCCATTATAATGTTTGATGCAGCAGTCTTGCACCCAGCATTGTAGTTCACTGCTGAACGCGAAAATGGTCCTGAAACAACATTATTTTTATAACAAGTTTGTTAGCAAATGATGCAGAAAATTGTTAGATTAGTTTGTTGTTTTTTCTTCAGGATGCTTCAGCTTGAAAACATAGACCCCATACAGCGGACACGAATGTAATGTAACACAACATGGGGATATATAACAAATTTTACAAATCATATGACATAAAAACATTATAATACTACATTAATGAACATAATAGGTAAAAAAATGAACATGAATGATTAAAAATATCAGTATAGTTTATTAACTAATTTGAGCTGGTTGAGGTAAAACACCAAACTTATGTATGATCGTTAGTAAAAACTTTATTATTGGTTAAAACTTATCAGAAAATATAAAATCAAGAATAAAAACTCATTAATTAATGTAGATGAGAGACTTACAAATATTTGTGATTTTTAAAAAATTTCAATGGATAATAAAAAGTATTCAATTAAAAAATATATTGCTAGCATTTGTCTTGTACAATTTACAGTATTCACATCTATACTAACTATTAAAAAAAACACATTTTATACTAAATTTTATTACTGAAAGAATTACCTGTGGTGAGATAGCAAGAGGTGAACGATCCGAAAATATTCATGGTTCCAATAGCTATCATCTCTTTGTTGCCATCAATATGATAATTTTTAAACATTGCAAAGCTTCTTCCCACTGCTATTCCTTCCTGCACAAGATCATCAATTCTGTCCTTTAAGACCTTGCTGACATGACTGATAAAAAGCATACAATAATTTGGACTAAAATTGTTTGTTCTATTATGTTCTTTATTTTCTTTTAAAAATAAACCAAGTATGGAATATATTTCAAATGCTATGTTCTGTCCAGTTTTGATCTATTTTTGCCAAAGTCTATACTATAGTGTCATTAAAAAATAAATTAAAACACCTGCATGCAAATACATGCACATAGTTGAAGCATATTATTATTTTAGTAGAGAAAAGCCTTTGGAACAAGCTCTTAGAAATGAAGACTTTCGATCAGAGCAGAGGTCGACAAAAACAAAAAAAGAAAGTGATCTGATGTGACTGTACATTATTTTGCTTGGTCAACAACAATGCTTTTCAAAGACCAAACACAACTTCGCCAAATTAGGAAAGGATCCGGACCATGTGATTTATTGCTTTTTTCATTTAACAAAAAAAACAGTGAATAAATATTTAATTAAACCATCTCTTTATATATGCTCAAAGTATCTGTTGATTAAGTTTAAGAAAACACATGATACAACTTTTTTAAAGTTTTTTTTTAAGAAGTTAAAAATATTGTTTTTTCAAAATTGTATAAATAAAACGATTTTTTAAAACATATATTAATAAGGGTGATTGATTACAGTTGAGAATTGTCAATTCAGCTATTAATTAAGTCATGGACCATGCATGTCACAACTCACAAGGTTACCCTCTACCAAAGGAAATGAGAGTGAGAGATACTTAACCGCAAGTGCGATAATGCCAGTGACAAGTCCAGTTTTTATGGCAGTGCCCATATAAGGCGACACAAACACCAAATCCGTCACCGAAGGTGGATTCAGCCCCTTCTTCAAATTTCCTATCTGAAACAACATTTTAAAAAAAAATAGTAATCATTATTGCTATCACTTTACTTCACAAAATAAAACATTAACAAATCCCCATATATTTTAAAATTATTATTAGATTCTTAATCGAATCTTTTGAATGATAGGCAAACACAAGTTGACACATTTGATCGAGTCTTCTATTCACACTTGTTGTTTGAGTTCAATTCTTGGATTTTTCTTGTTAGTAAACAATATGAAAATTTCATTATAAATTCTTGCTAATTAAGGTTGGTGGTCTTCTCTAACCTCACAACGGAGTGTGATTTTTCCTAATCTAAACTTTTTTCCAGCCAAGAAAATTGTTTGAGTGATACTGTACTACACAACTAATGGATAAAAAGAAAATGCTATTGACTAAACGGGCCAATGGTTAAAGTGAACGGGGCCCAATTAAGAAAGTGTTAAAGGGTCCCACAGAGTGGTGGTTGTGTGGTAGGGCAGGACAATAATTTAGGATTGGGCCAATGACAAGAACCCAAAAGGCCTTCATACATGTGAGACTCAGTGTCTGTCCTATTCCTATCAGGCAGGCTAGCAGCACTAGTGCCGTGTTTGGTCGAGTGCGAAAGTCGTGACTCATGAATGCGTTACAAAATGGAAGTGTTATTTGGAACTTGGAAAATGGAAATACAGTACTCACCACTTGAACTCCATGCTTCTCGGCGTGTGTGAGATAGACCAGCAGACTTCCCAGTATAACGGACGTCAGTGGTGCCATTGCTGACACCCAGAAGAACTTCGGCTGTCGTTTGCTCTGCCATCACAATCCGAAATCGCAAAAGCTTAGGTTATGTTTGGATAAAAGTTGAGAAAGGTTTTTTTGGAAATTTTAAATTTTAATGCACATTTGCGAATTTCTGTGACACAACAAAGAAAGAGGAATTTGTTGTTGTCTCAGAAGTAAAAACACTTTTGAACTTTCCATGTGGTATTAAAAAAAATGTGCATTTAAATTATAAAAAAAAGGTGATTTTTCTTTTAAAAAAATTGAAACAAACTGGTCCTGATGTTTTTTATAAAAATTATTACTGTACATTTATCTTTAAACGATTATAATATGATAATAGCAATGTGAAGGGAATTTATGTCCTTTTCCGTCAGGTTCACCGAATAATAGCTCCCAAGTGGGAACCGAATGGAAACAAGTTTGATGAGTTTGACTACAATAGTATTATAACTAATAGTATAGTAGAAAAATGAACATTATTTACTACATATAGTCTAGGGTATAATATAGTACTATCTTACTTTGTCATTATTGTAGCTGGGAACATCACAAAAAAAAGGATATATAAGTCAATAGCCTCGGAAAATTCATTTGAACTTTGATTAAGGGATCAAAGGGGAAAGGTAGGTTAGAATGGAAAATAGAGTTGATCGAAAGAATAAGTTGATCATTTTAAAATCCCCAACCTAGAAAAATAGGGCCTTAATAAGAGGAAAAGAGGTAACGGGATTAGGCTCTTGTCCCTTCACGCTTCAACAGTTAATGTCAAGGATCTTGGTATAATATAACATTTAGTTATTTTTCTTTTTCTTAGTTTGGTAATTAGCTTTACAACTTTACTTGAGGAATAAATAAATAAAAAAACAAAGAAATGAAAGGATTAAATGAAAGATAAGGTGCCTTCCTCTAATATACCTTCCTCTAATCGAAACTTTTACCACCAAATAATGCAACACAATAAGTGAAACGTGGAATTCTTCCACTATGTGTAGAATAATTAAGGCATGGATTAGCTAGATATCACTTACGAAGTATCTTGTGACGAGGAGGAAGAAAATAAAGCAACAACCCAACACAGCGCTTTCCCACCTCCACTGCATATAGATTAATAAATAAATGAGAAAGTTAAAATATGCTACTTCAAGTCTTCAACCAAACAATGAGTTTAAGAGAGAAAGAGATTTCAGAAAATAATTCATGAACATCTTTTAGTGTTGGTGTACAATATTTCTAAACTCATGGTAATTAAGTTTAGTTAATGATGACTTAAAATTTGGCTAACAAAATACATAGATTGCTTATCAGATTAATAATTTAAATCATATTTGAACAATTGATGAACCAGTATTTTCAACAACCAGGCCTTCATAAATTTTAGTGAACTACACCTGAATTTAATTAAATAATATATATAAAAAATGTAACAAATTCATTTTTGAGAAAAAGTATTATATATTTTACACTATCATTCAATCATAATTTATCATGGATAACTGATTTATTGACTTTTACAAGATATAATTATCTTAAAAATTATATTAATAATGATTTATACATAAAGTTATTTTATGTTGATAATACATTATCATTAAATTCTTTGTTTTACTACTATCATGTCTTCAAAATGTAATGGACTAACGGTACTGGAATTGTTTTCAGAATACAAAAATTGTTATAGAGTTATATATATGTTAGTGGGCGCTTGGTGTGAGGTGTGGCAATAATGTGTTGTAGCTTGTACGGTGATGGATAAAAAAATACAGAGCAGATACATGAGAAGAGGAAGAGTAGAGTTACAAGTAGCTAGCTATGAGTTGTGCTTGATTTTGTAGGTACCTCATGAGTTTGGGAAAAAACAGAGCGCATTACTGACACGAGATCGGCCTCGTGGGTAAAATGCTCAAGGCCAAGGATTGATTTTAGCTGTTGCAGACAAACTACTGTAGCTGCTCCACCCATGAACCCTACTATGGTTGCATGTGACAGAAAATCCACGATAAACCCTAACCTGCATTCCTCCACATGGTTCCTCATCAAACACAACAAAACATAATATTTATTTAAATCATTCACAAATATAAATAATCTTATTTTAAGCCAAAAATCCAATGGTGAAAGCCAATCATCATTCCCATTTAAAATTAATTTCTGATATATATATATATAATAGATTAATGTTTCTTTATTTTTTTTATCAATAAAATTCAAAGACAATATTAGAGAATTTCTTTCAAATTCTTTATATATATACTTAATAAAAGAGAAATAGGATGAGAAGAGAGAAAAAAAATACTAAATGTAGTAATAAGAAAACGTGTAAAATGAGTACAAAAATAAAAATTCAAGATATAATTAAACTAACACCATATATACTATATTGATACAAAAATGCTCCATCCAATACAAATCAATGAAGGTGGAAGTAGCCAACGGGTCAATCGCACAGCACAACCTTATTCCAGAGTTTAATATTTTATTATGATAACATCTATATGCGTTACGAAAAGGGGTGGGGGTTGAATCTCATAATTGCAAAATACAAATAGTTTCACGAGACAAAATTATGACCAAAGACAAATAACTCCAGCCCATAGCGAACTACAGAACACTGCAGAAAATATTTTCCTTTTAAATAATACAATTTTATTTGCTACTTATAAATTAATTGAGTTTTAAAGATAAAAGATACTTACAATTAAGTGGCAAGAACATGCCGCGGTTCATTTTCTTTTTGTTTGCATTTTAACATACATTCGGCTAAATCATTTAAGTATTTATTTATGAGAAATATAAACTTTTTTTTTTTTACATAAAGAGAACTATAAACTATTTTCATAGCTCAAACACCTTTTATGTAATAAATTCCTAGCTAGTAAGTAAATTCATTCATATACTTTAATGTGGAAATAATTTTTGTTATTACAACTAGCTAGCTAGGCTATATTCATTCAAAAATTTACAACTGGGCTATATATATTCACGAGATTCTCCATGTTAATTATCACGACAATTATACCGACAACTATCTTATATTAAATAGAAGTAAATATAATGAATTACCTGAAGAGACCGAGGGATGCTTGCAAAACTCCAGCGAAGAACGTAGCAGTGAAAGCCAAGTGGAGAAAAAGCTTTGGGTTCTCGTTGAAATTGACCACTCGACCCAACATGGAGGCCATAAGAAGCGATCCAACAGCCACAGTTCCCACTGCCAAATCCCTTGAGCTTCCCATCATTGCATAGATCAATGGCGGTATAAAGCTCGAATCTGCAA
>PYAF01000320.1:1060496-1083373 GCA_007407185.1 Glycine tomentella
AATGACTTCTCAAATTCTCTTTGTTAATGAACAACACAAAGTCTTTAATAAGGGTAAATAATAAATAAATATTTATAAAAATTGTAAAATGCTATATAAAAAAAGAATCATCGGTACTTTTTAAATAATATCTTATATGAAGGTCTATAAGGAGTATGATCCTTTAACTATTATTGAAAATATGATCGAAGAAGGCTAAAATTATTTTATTTTTTTAAAAAAATTTAATTTAGCATTTCCATTCTACAAATGAGTATAAAGAAAATATTTATGTCGATAAAAAAAATTCATATAAAAGACTAAGACACAAAAAAAATCACTTTTAATTTTATATATCATTCAATAAATATCTATTAATAATTGAACTAAATAAATTTTTAATGTGTTAAAATTTAGTTTAAGAAAGTATTATTATTTAGCAGCTTTTAAAATAAATTATGAGTGCCAGCAAGGCCTAGCTCAATTGGGAGGAGTCAATTTGCACCGACAACAAATGTTTGTCTCTTCTAATAATTTTATTCTTCTCCAAATAAAAATACTATCATCTATGTGCAACTCTTTTTGTTTTCTTGGGAAAAAGAAATTAATTATAAAGGCCTCTGTTGTGGTATACTATGTCGTACCAAGTGGTTCTGTTTCCTAAAGGCAGATTATGAATATAGGCATTGTAAATCTGTATGTGGGCTTCGGGCCCACCACTTTATATTGTGCAATTTTTTCGCATATGGATTTTCCGATCCAAATGTTCAACCTCCTTTGACCTTTGCTTTATCCCCCTCTCGTACACTCTTTTGCTAGCTACTTCTTCCTTTGAATTTTAGTTTTCTCTCTTCAACAGGTTTAATTGATTGAAGTCTTCTGCATCTGCTTATCCTAAATGACCACCAATTCAAGAAATTCTTCTATAAACAAAATATACACGTGTGTTTGGTTCAGAGTTATCACAACTTTCTTTCAATGCACTCCGAATGTTTCTTGTTACTTTGAGTTGTACCAACGTTTTGAGCATATTCAACATCAAAACAAACATGTATTTTGTTCTTGAACAAAACCAATTTTTCACATCCTGTCATACATTTATACTTAGAGTTTCAATGTATACAATTTTTGTTAAATCAATAAATAATCAAAACAAATTACAAAAAATATTTGAAATGTAAATTTATGTGTTTAATTAAATCTATATTATAATTGAAAATACCTTTTTTTTATAATTGAAAATGTCTTCTCATAAATATAAAGTTCAAAAAATATTTTTGTCTACGCATGATTCTCAACCTCATCCCTGACAACTCTTAAACTCATGTGAGTTTAAGAACCCACACATGCAAATCAATTAAACTCGCTACTAGAATTAGTTTTTAGAAGGCTTGATTGAACACATGTCAGATCAATCAATTGTATATAGAGTGATCACAAGTTGAAAACCAATTGTGCGAGTCTATAATTCGTCCCATTTCAGGCCAAAATGACGTGCTTTCTATTGTATTTTAGGTGTCATTATTAAAACCCATTAGGGTTGGGCTTGAACATCTTTCATAGTTATGTCTTTGTTATTTGCTTAGTTCTTACATTAGAGTTCAATTTAGCTCATCCAAACAACCTCTTCTCTACTCAATTCAACGGCTGACAACTTTGGACATGTATATTTTATTCTAAAGTAGTAATAAAAAATACATGTCCAATCTGATTCAAGTTGTAAGTTATAGTTGGGTAAAAAAAGTTTAATTTAGACTTTTAGAATAAAATTTTACAAATGTCTTATTTTTTCAAGTTTAACCCGAAACTAATCATGATTAGATCAAATTAAAAAGGTTTGAGTTTTATTTAGTTTCAAAATAGAACTCAAATGCCATATTTTTATCGGGTGCATTTGAGTTCATCTCATCCTATTTTATTACCTTTATCAATATTATCAAATACATATAATTAAATTAATAATGTATATAAACACAAATACATCCTAAAATTTAAGTTTGATTCTAACTCAAATCTAAAAAGTTAACTCATAAAATAAGAATAAAAATAACATCTTAATCACTTTATATATATATATATATATATATATATATTATTTTAATCATATCACTAAGTAATGTATGTTCTTTCTAACATATATATCCCTTGATGCCCAAGACTAACCATCTTGTATTTATAATTTGGGTAAAATTAGTATTTTGATTCTTTTATTTATTATTTAGGTTCAATTTGATCTTTTAATTTTTTTTACTTTAATTTGGTTTTTTAATTTTTTAAAATTGATTCAATTTGATTTTCTAATTTATTTTTCAATTTGTTTCTATAATTTTTAAAATCAATTCATTTTCTTTTTGAAAATATATATTTTGTGATGATTTGAAACTAACTAGTGACGATTTTAAATAATCACAAAGTATGATTTCTTACAATTTAGACTAAATAATCAAATTAAATTAAAAAATAAAAAAATTAAATTAAAGAAACAAAATACTAATTTAACCTATATACAATTTGTAATACTAAACATATGTAAGTGGTCAATCCTCATTTGGACAGAGTGCGCGCGTATGTGTATATATTCCACGATACACACAAATTGAAGAGGAAGGATATATTCAAATTCCAAAGTATACTACATCCCAGGTCTGATCAGTCCCTGCATATACGTTATCTCCCAACTTAAACTTCTATTCCTCATCATTGTTAAAAACTGTTTCTAAGCATAAAACTATGTGCGTGACATTTGTTTTCACTTTTTTGGTGGGTGATTAATAAACATTTGTATCATCCAAGTTTTCTTTTTTTAGTTTAATTTCATATAAGTTAATATATTAATGCATGATGAGTTAAGGGTGCAAATAAAGTTGGGGGTTGACTTCATCAACATAGATTTGATATCTCTTTAATTATCAGCATTATTGCTGGACTACGATTTTGGGTAACATACAAATGCATGTAATCATAATAGCTAAGACGTCAATCTCCAAATTTTTTTAAGTACCTGGACATAGCACAAGAACATAAATTTGGGCGGTTATTAGAATATGGTACATATATGAGCATTGACTAGTGACCCATATTGTGGGTGAATTATGGCTCTAATGTCTGCTGCAGCTGGGACCCCTACGTTGTGGCTGAAATCCATTTAGGATAATAATTGAGTTATATATAGGCTTATAGCGACGCATGTTTAAACAAGGACCCCCCACTAAATAATATTCTAACATGGAGAAACTGTGGCTTACCTCACGCAATAATTATCTATTAGATTATTAGATGAATGATACATAAAAATTTTATTACTTTAAATATTTCATTAATATTTTATTCTCACATCATAAATTCTATCACAGACATTTTATTATTTTGTATCATATCATAAATTCTATTATATCTATATATTTTATTCTCTTTTTAAGTGTTGTACAGAGGTTTGAGATATCCATTAAACTTTTTTCTATGTATTATATTGACCTTTATAGACTTATGTTATGTTCTTGGGATTGGACCAGAGTGGTTGTCCAGCTTTATGCATGATTCTTACATATAGTACATATTGCCGTTTTATCTTGTTATGGACAGCGTTGAACCATGCCTTGTGCAGTTCAGATGAAACCAGGACTTGGCAGAGTTGAAGAGGGTGTCAATGCAAATTCGAGTCAAATTAGTGTAATTAGTTGGTTTTTTAATTTTATTCAGACCTTCATATGGTTTGATTTGGCCGGGTCTCATTAATTTTCTTAAAAAATAGTTATATCTTTTACATTTCCTTTATTTTTATTAAACTCATTGTTAGTCGTTTAATTTGCTGTAGATTATATAAAATTTTAAAGATATTATGATTTTATATGTTAGTGTTGGAATAATAGAAAAGAAATTATAAACCTTAAACCGAATGGAAGATTTTAATCTACTTGGATTTCGGATATAACCTGGACATGTATACACCACTAGTTGGCTATTCAAGACTGGCCCCACTATATATCCTTCGAAATTCCAGAAAATGAAATGTCTATTAGAAAGTATTCGACCACATTACTGACTATTGAACGTTTGAGTGAACTTAAAGATTATGCGACTTTAGACCTAGGCCTACGTACATTACATTTTGTCCCTTTTTTTTATTTTCCTTTTGTATTTCAATAAGTCTTTGGGACACATTTTTTGTTCATAAAGGTGAGGTTGGCATGCCACCGAAGGTGGACGAATTGAAGTCAAGCCCTAGTTGAAGATTGTACGAAATGAAAGGTAAAGAGCTGAAGAAATTTTGCTACAGAATATTCATAGATAAGGTACGAACGATTTGAAATGCATGTGTGATTTTGATCGGGCTATGACTAAGCTCTGAGTTGACAAGGGAACATACGGTGCAAATTTTAGTGTTATATATAGAGTGTCATCATTAAATTAGTGAAACAAGATTATAGAGTGCCGTTTTAGTACGTGTTTAAGAAGTAGAATATTTGGTGAGTTAATTGGAATCTTTGATGAAATCTTGTGAATCAAGTTATGGTGTAGTTATTTGTAAACACTTCAATACTCAAATTAATAATATTTATAGAAAATGATGGAAGTGAAAAATCGTAAACGTGTCTATTGATGTCATTTATGCTTGCTTGTGCTAGGGTAGTGCCACATGCACCCTCTAGGTTTCCACAATTACCCGATTTTGTTTCAACCTTGAACAGTCTTGCTACAATCAGCATCACTTTCAACTTTCAAGGTTTTATTTTCAATTTAATTATTATCCTATCCAGTAACGTTTTGGTAATTATCTTGCTATATTGTCCCTATTAGCTACTACTAGAATGTACATAATAGGAACAAACAATTCTTATTTTTATAAAATTTTTTTATAGAAAATAACATTAAGAAATAATGTTCAGTTTATATTTTAAATGGTCTAAATTTTGATAAAAATGTCCGATCGAGGTGTATGATATATTAAAATGCTCGAAATTAAGAGAGGTAATTAAAAAAAATAAAAAATAGCATGCAATTAACTGACTAAATAATTAAAAAAGTAGAAAACAAGAAAATTTTTAAATATTCAAGGATTAAATCATAATTTTGAGACACTTAGAAGTATTTTTTAGAAAAATTTTTGACCAAATCCCTTTTGAGAATTTACCAAGGGCTTCTTCTCTTAATTTTGAGCATTTTGACACAAACTACGTCTCAATCGGACATTCCAGTCAAAAGTTATGACCGTCCGAAGTCGTAATAGTAAAAGTGGTGAAAAAGTGAAAATTTGAGATATACTGAGACATTTGGTCACGTTTGGTCACACCTGGTTTTGGACGTGACCAGTCATGCCCAATTCTAAATGTAATTGATTGTCTAAAAATGTAAATACTTTTCAAACAGTCTCAAATTGATAATCAATTATTAAAAAAGTATTATTTGAATTTGTAATTGCTAACCTGTCAGACATATCCAATCACCTTATGACATCTCATCTTAACTGCATTTTAATTGGCCACTCACATCATACCCCTACGCTTTAACTACTAATTATTAATAATAATTATTACGTTCTAACATTTGTTACGGTTTTATTAATTACTGGTATTAACTTATGAACATTTTTTTGGAAGTAAGAGTAATTATTAATAAATATAAAAAATTAAGGCATATGAATATATTATTACCTTCTATCCTTATTGTAAGCTCCAAATTAAAAATATAACTTCATTTTTTTATATGATTTAATCTAAAATATTTCTTACATTAATTATTTATTTACAAAAATAATTTTCATTAAAGTCAATTTTAGAATAACATAATAATTACAAATGTATAAACTATTAATGTTTGTTGGTTTAGTTCATAAGGATATTTTTGAAGAAAAAATCAATTTGAACAAATTTAATATTCTTAATTAAATTAACCAAACTTTTAAAAAACTGGAGTTAGTAATAAAATTGAAAATGCTAGGAATAAAAATAATCCGGTAAATATTTGTAGCATGATTTGTTAAAAGACACAAAATGAATCCGTTAAAAGTAGATATAATGTGATTATCAAAACTTTTTTTTTTTTTTACAAACTATTTGGTTTAAAGGAGGGAAGAAGAGAAATTTCAATCCGAAGATTTTAATTAGTTGAGAAAAGGAAAGGAGAAAGATTTTAATGAATAAAAAGGAAATAATCATTTTTTAATTGTTTGGTTCACAAGAAAATAAGAGGTATTTTAAAAATAGATTTACTTTTATGTCATTATGGTTTTAAATTTCAAAACACAAGTAGATATATTATAATCATTTCAATTATTAAAAAATTATCTTCCTCTCTCCTCTAAATCTTACCATTTGAGGGGACCAAAAATTAGATATAAAGAGAATTTATTCTCCTCCCTTTCTCTCTTAAAAATTAAAAACCAAACAACCAAAGTTTGAAAAAAAATAATTATTCTCCTCTCTTTCCCTTCTCTTCCCTCTATTTTCATCCAACCAAACACTATACTATGATTAAGAGGATTCAACCTTATATTTTAGTTTTAGTGATAATAAATAAGACATAAGAATAAAAAAATAAAAATATCATTTCATTGAAGCCAACAATTTCATTACTATACATTTTTTTTTGGATGTTGTCCTTATAATTATTTTTAGTTTAGTTTGATTCATTTTTCAATTGAACAAACAATGACATGAAAAATATATATACAAGAGAATAAGTATAGTGCTTACTTAATAATAAAAACTAAAAAGAACATATTTAATATAAGAGAGACATGTATTAAAAGTTTATAATTTTATAAAGATTAAAAAATATCATTAGAGATTAAAAAAATAGATATTATGTAGGAACTAATAAAGTTATAAAGAAATTATAAGGACTAAAATCTTAAAATGAATATATTTTAGGAACTAGAAATATTTAAACATTAAATTTAAATGTAAATATAATTTTGTGTTAAAAAGATCTTATTAATTAGTATCCTTATCCTTAGGATATTGGTTAAGAAATTAAAGAAGAAAAATATTTATTGTATAAATTATAGGAAAACCTAAAAAAGATCACAACAACAGGATTTTCTATCTTTTAATACAGATCTTTTTTGTTACATTATTTGTTACATTATTTTTGTTACATTATTTGTTGACTTGTCTTGTCTATCTGATAATGGGGTATGAATGTGGGAAACAACTATACTGTAATACTTGATTTTAATGTTTTTTGTTTTCATTTTTAAATAAAATAAAAAATAAGAAGAAAAATATATTTGTTGAAAATTTTAAAAACACTTGTTTTTTGAAAATATTTTCAACAATAGATTCAAAATCAAAAATAACAAATCAACGTTTTCATGAAAAAGTGAAACATAATAACACCTTAAAAATGATTTCTTTTTTATATATATTTTATAAATCTTGGAAACTTGAAAATTTAAAAAAAAAAAAAACACTTAACCACCTCATTTTTCAAAACATATAGACAAGTTATCCCAAATTAAACTGTGTTTATTTTAATTATTTCAAAATGTTATTCAAAGTGACTGTATGCACATTTATTCTTATTTATATATAAGGCGTGATGCAAATGTCAAATTTGGTAAATGTCTTGTTTGTGATGCAAGGTTCCACCCGATCGACTCCAGATTAGTATCTGATCACACGTGTAGATCCAGGTTAGGACTACATGCACGCACTGGCACTAGAACTAGTATAATACTAGCAACCTAGATTACATTGCATCTTCGCACTAGTATTTATTTAGGATAATGATGTACATACATGGATATTTCCAAATTTTATACATTTTTTTTATATTCCTTTCTTTATCATATCACAAATGTTAGATAACATTATTTATTTTCCATTTATTTAAGCCTGCGCTTCTTGAAGATCTTAGGTTTCCCATGACGCCTACTAATTCTGGCTTTATTACTTTTCCTCAATCTCCAAGACCAAGAGCTTTTTGCTTTCAGCCTTCTTTCTCTCTCTGAATATCTTTCTACCAACTTGACTATTACTACATGATGAAGATGAACCATCATCACTTAATTCATACCCAAGCTCAACATATCTCTCTTGCATGCGCCGCCTCCCACGATAAACCCTCTTGGTGTACCACAACCAGCAGCTCATGTCTTCTAAACAAAACCAACACGCTTCACAACCCTACCAAACATCCTACATTGGCAGTCGATAGATACCAGTTTCGACAATAGGTACAAGAACAACAAACCTGGTCAAAACATATACTATATACTTTATTAATTAATTCATCAAAACTCACCAGCTGGATGCATGAAACAAAATTAACTTACATATGTAGCAAAGGGCCACAATCATCATCAGTTTCACTAGGCTGGAGAAACAAGTGTTCAATGAAACAAACAATGTCCCACGCTCCTGAACATATCTCCCTGTAGAATCAATGGCACACACATATATATATATATGGACGACAAGTTCACACTTATTCATCGTACCAATAAGCATAAGAACCGCGCAGCAAATTATTACTATATATGAATATGAGTAGGAATAGCATGCTAGGCATGATTCCAAATTTTGTGGGCGCAATAACAGGCCCCTTGAAGAAGAAGCTACCAGCATACTTGTGAAGGCCTCTAATAATTTATAACCCAAAGACATAAGCACCAATATAACTGTAAAAAACATATGAATGAATTCATAATTAAGACGTGTTTAAGCAGAAACAGGGCTAATGCTCCATTATTAGTACCATTGGCTACTAGTACTGCTACTATAAGAAACACTTATGGCTTTATATATAAATATCTATAATATATGTTCCAGTTTTAATTTCTTATTCTTGGGATATATAGGAGAAATTATTAATCTAAAGTGCGTTGCATAAACATACTGTATTTAGTAGCAAATAATAATTGAACCAATATCAATAATGACGCAAAAATAGAAGTGGGTAAAATGACAGTGTTCTTACTCGCATGATCCCCCAAAAATTCTCTTGAATGGAGCCGAAAAAGCATGGAACCTTCACTTATTGCAGACCCCATGACAACAAAAGCTTCCCAAATATCCCATGGAAGACGCACTAAAAATCTCAATCCGTAATGAATAGCAGTTGCTTATAGTAGTAACACAAGCACCCGCAGCAACAGAACAAGAGTCATATATATGTAATGTAATGAGCATGACTAGAGCCCGATCGAAGTTATATGTTATTTTTACGTAAAATCCAATTTACAAGAAGGGAACATAATGATAGTAATTTTATGTACAAAAGAGACATGATACACATATATATACAATATCATATTTTGTATGTATCTCTCTTCTTAATCCTATCATTTATTATAATTTAAATTCTTTTTTTTTCTTCCTTTTATCTCTTTTGGTCTCTTTGTTGTATATTTTGTTTTATACAAGTATGATTTCTCTTTACAAAATTATATCTGGGACACTCACTAATGATTTGGCCGGATAAAACTTAAAACTAAAAGAAGATTAAAAAAAAAAAACATGTAGATATCTGGAACAGGTACACTCGATGGCTTGTTACTCATCATTGTCCACTGCCAGAAAAACAAACAACGTTTTAACATGCACCCTTGATGAGTGAGTGAGTGTGTCTAATAAACAAATAGTAGATGTAGTACGTACCTTCTTTTCCTTGATCTGATGGGGTTGATGAGTGTTCGGACCTGGGTTCGCTGATGATGTCCTGTTGAATGGAAGAAGTGGGGGTGGTGGTTTGTAGAGCAAAGTCTCGTAAGATTTGGAGGCGAGGCAATACAAGTGTGGCAAGGTCTGGGCGGTCCTTTCGCCTGAGTTCTGCACATTGGAGAGCCAGGTTTGCAAGGCAAAGGGCTTGTTCCAGAGGCCAGTCCGGGACAGAAGGGTCAAGCATTTGAGCAAAGGTGTCATTCTGGATGGACTCCCCAACCTGGTGGGCCAGGCCCATCGCAGGCCTTCCCGTCAACAATTGAAGAAGAATGATCCCCAGAGAGTATACGTCCGACTTGACCCCGAGCATTCCCGTTTGCTGATACTCTGGATCAATATAGCAGAATGTTCCTGCTGCCGATGTCATTCGGCATTGCGTCTCGTTCCCTGCCACTGCCGGTACTAGTCTCGCCAATCCCACATCACTAATCTTGCTCACGTAATTCTTGTCCAGTAATATGTTCCCCGGTTTCAAATCTCTGTGCACCAATGGTTCTGGCTTCGTCTGATGAAGGAACAACAAACCCGTTGCTATCTCTGCTGCTATTCCAAACCTTACCTGCCAACTCATCATCACCTCCTTCTCCTTCTTCTTCTTTCCCAACAGACAGTCTTCCAAGCTTCCGTTCTCCATATATTCATATATCAGTATTCCTTGCTCTGCACATGCTCCTATTAGCAGCACCATGTTTGGATGTCGTATGCTCCCCAGTATGTTCACCTGCAATGCATTCATATCACTATATTTGTATTTATTATTTTCATTTCCATTTTTTTGGTTATGTTTGTTCACCTCTTGCTGAAACTGTGTCTCCCCTTGAGCTGAATCTGGATGCAAAACCTTCACAGCCACTTGAGTATGATCTAGGTAACACTTGTACACTGGTCCATACCCTCCTTCCCCTATCTTTCGTGATTCAGAGAACATGTCTGTGGCTCTTTCAATCTCCTCAATTGTGTATTTCCTATATCTTTTGTCGGTTTGGGTTAGATTGTCCAATAGTTTCCTCATTTCCTTTGCTTCTTTAAGGGCTTTCCCTTCTACACTTTCTCTTTTACTCGATTCCACCCTTGTAATTCTCTTTGCGGCTTCAGCTGTTTCCCTCGCTGCTTTCCCTCTTGCTTTCTCTTGCTCCGCAATTGCCTTTGCTGCTTCCTGGGACAACTGAACCTCCCCCATTTTCTTTTCTTCCGAAACTTTCCAGCTTTCCAATTCCACTAACTGGACGTACCAAAAATAAAGCGTACTACCATTTAACACCACACCACAATCTCAATAACCATAGCATTTAATTATATCTATTTTTACCTTCTGTTGTGCTACTTGTGCTTCTCTGCATGCAGCACTGTACATTTCTATTATATGCTTTAACTCCAACTTCAACATCCTCATGTCAGCTTCTCCTTCATCCTGAATGTACGTACATTTTAGCATAAGTCGGGTGTTATAGAAGATGATTCTATATCTAAGATAAAGAAAAGAAGAAAGTGCTGACTGACAATGTTTGGCAAGAAAGAAGAAATTGATGATCGGCTGCTTTCATCTGAAAATGAAATGTCGGTTGAACTGAGGTCAGCGAACTTGGGTCTCATACGGGTTGATCCCAAGCTACGATCTGAACTGGTTGAAGTTCGTGAGTTTCGGGCATGATCAATATAGTCATAGAAAACAGAGGAAGAACGCACACTGCTGGGCCTCTCAGAGCTTACAAATGATATGTCAGAGTCGGATTCGGGGAAGTCCATGCATGACCTTCCACTCACGTTTATTCTCCTGCCAAATTGTGATCGACTTCAAACATGGATTGGAAAATATTTATGTTAACGTTACTGTGTTGTGTTGTGTTGTGTTGTGTTGTGTCATGTCATATAATATAATAATTAAGTGGAATGGAAAACTTACTTCATGGATTCACCCTGCCAGCTAGAAGGTTTGATTGATGCCCTGTTATCTGCAGCAATAACATGCATATATGTGATTGTGATTGTGATCAAAACAATTTGAGAACTGCACCACAAACATAGTTAATTTCAAATAAACAAACCTTTGAAGATGATACATTTAGAGGATATCTCAGACTCGCTTGCATTCTCATCATGTAGAATCTGTATGTGCCTCAGCAATGGGGAGGCATGTGGGGCTGTTCGAGCAGCACTCCGAACTGAAGAGATTCTGCGCTTAGAAATCACATACACAGTACAGAAATCTGGCGCCCCCTTTAATATGTTGCTTGGTGTACTTGACTTGAATCTGCATTCAGTTGAAGAAAGAAAAGAAAGATGCATTATTTTAATTCATTGGTAATTGTGATGATAGGGTAGGGGACCTTATAATTTTACTAGATACCTAATAAAGCTATTCCTGGAGGCTTGACCAAGCACCAAATTCTCAATTGCAGCATAAGAGACATATTCTGTTATTCCTTTCACCACATCTATGTCTTCAATAAGGACATCAAGGCATTGTATCTGATGAAATAAATAAATAGTAAGAAAAGAAATTTGAAAAGAAAAATCAATCAAGACATACATGCATGCATGCATGCATACATCTTTACGTGAACAATAGCAATGGAAGGTGCGGAAAAGATCCTTTGTAGTATTGACATGTAGAGAAGCACGTGGGGAGTTGGTGTTGATATTGCATAGTATGGCCTCGCGAGATGGGGAGGTGGTGTGCAAGACGTGGATTAAAACAAGAGTTTGGCCCCTTGAAAGAAGAGTATCAACAGCCCATTTCAGAGCGTGTCTGCTCCCTTTGTTATCCTTTTCTATGGCAACTGCCACCAATCCATTTCCATTTCCCTTTCTTCCTGCCTTTTTAATTATTGACGTAGTCTTTGTACCTGGAAGCCACATTTTTTATATTTTGCCTCCCTCAATTCTGCAATTACTTTTCATCTGCATACTTAGTTATTCTCTTGCGCGCTTTCCATGTTTCTCGCTATTCAACATTCACTACCTAATTCCCCCAAAGAGGTAAACAACCATTTATAGAAAACTATCCCCACTTTATGGATAATCAACCATAATTTTCTTATCTTCCTATTATGGGCCAACAAAAATTGAAACTATCTGAACTCTTTTTTTTTTTTTTTTTTTACATAAATAGGACAGTCGCGAACACGCTTAGCTAACAAAGTATGCGATCCATCAACTAGCAGGCAAATCCTGGAACTGAGTCAAACTCCTTATAATATAACCCTGGTCTGAGGATAAATCATACTTAGCAAGCATTAGGCTTCTTCATCCTCTTCACCAACCGATAGGCTAAATGGAGAGGACCTCCACCAACTTCTTTCAAGTCACATTCAATATATATATGTATATATATATATATATATATATATATATATATATATATATGTGTGTGTATATATATATAAAATTATCTTTTATTTTCATTTTTTATTTTTCTATATCTCTTTTCTTTATATATTGGATAGCATTTAAGTTGTCTGTCAATTATTTTTCCAATAAAATTTCCATCCATCTGCACAAGTTTCCAAAAAAAAATTATCTTTTATTTTTATTTTTCCAATAGCATTTAAGTTATCTCTTTCCTAAATTTTTTTATTAAAATTTCCAAGTTGTAAAAACGTTGTTTTTAAAAAAAAATTGGAAAGTTTTATTTTTTTTTAAATTGTAAATAATTTATTAATTTGTTTTACTCAATATTTTTATTTATTAAAATAAATTTAGAAAAATATAATAAATAAATATAATAAAAATGAATTATAAGATAAATTATTAAAATATTAAATAAAATAGTAAAAAAATACATATAAAATATTAAATCAAATTACAAATATAAAAATTACTTGTATTTTTAAATAACTAAATTAAACTAATTTTTATAAATTTTAAAAAATTTAAACAAAATTCTTCTAAAAAACAATGAACAAATACTAAATTTTTAAAAAAATAAAGGGGATGTTTACCCCAAAACAAAAAAAAAAACAACAAAAGAACTACAAAATTTAAAAAAAGGTTCATACAACTTAGAAGTCGTAGACCCAAAAAAATAAAAAATAAAAAGGATTTACAAAAAAATAGTTTAAAAGTTGTGAATATATTCACGATTTCAAATTTTCAATTCAATCAATAAATTTTTTTTTATAAAAGTGTTACAACTTTTAAGCCATAAGGTGAAGAAAAAAAAATTGAAATCGTAAGTCATAAATTTATTTATGACTTCAGTTAAAAAAAAAATATAAGTGATAACATCTATTACGATTTATCTCATTTGATAAATTTTTAAAAAATATCCTCAAATAGTAATTTTTAATAAAAAAAACACCCCGAATGGATCAAAAAGCCCCCAAATAGACCCAACAACCATGATTGGCTGGGGCTGCTCAGTCTTCAAAAAAAAATTAAGTGATTTAAGAATTTTATAGAATGGGAATACAATATTAGGATATTATTTATTTTTAATGTTATTTTATTTTAATTACCAAAACTAGGATGCTTTGTTATTTCTTGTGGATCCTTATTTACTATAGGCACGACCCTCTGTATTGAATATCAATGAGAAACTAATTAATTTTCTTAGTAACATTTTTATCTTCTTCATAGCCCTCTAATGGTATATGTGTATATTTTACTAGACTTATCTTTGTATCGTAACACGAACATTAAGAACATCTATACAAGCCGACATGAAATTTTTTTTTTTACCAATATATGTAGGAAATAAAACACATAGGAATATGAAAAAATTGATTAAGCTTGATTCCACAACTTGTTTGCTTTATTTGCCCCAATCTTCATGAAAATGCCTTTGCATTTTCGTGCTCACACCATTCTAAATTAAACTTTAAGTGGAAGGCAATGGAACCCGCCTTCGATATTCAGCTAGAGTCCACATTGGATAAATATCTCTGTACATTGGATAATGCAACATGCAATTTTTCATGAATACTCCCGTGATTTCCTGCCAAAAGTAGGTCACAACGATAAGAAATAAAACTCAATCTAGAGCATAATTTTCATTTTGCTTACAAAATACAATTAATGATAAATATTTTCTGTCATTTTCATAAATTAAAAAACTAAATATTAATATTTGTATATCAAGTTTTGACTACATTGGAAGTTGAAATTCTGGTATCGACACAAAGTTTTAAAGACTTTGATTTTACTCCTTCCATTTCATTTTGATTGATGTTTTAGCAAAAACCAATTGTTTTGATTGTCATTTTACAAAACCAATGAATAATTACTTTTTTTCTTAGGATTAATCTAATTAATATGAAATACAATGACATATTAGGATTAGGAAATTACATAACATTTTTTATGAAATCTAAATTATTAATTGTATTTTCTAAAATATTGTGTTAAAACATTTTCTAAAGGTCAATCAAAATAAAACAAAGAGTGTTGCATATGAATTGCAAGCATTAGTAGTTAGAGAAAAAGACTATGCACTAATAATATAAATAACACTTATTTTTCTTCTAATACTTATTATGGAACGAATGAATTATTAAATACAATAATAAATGTATTTCTTTTCTTGAAAATATAAAATACACTTAACACCTACCATAAAATTTAAAATGATTATTATACAGTCAAATTATAATTTATATATTTTAAAATCTTTATTTATTATAAATTTTAATTATAAATATTTACTTATTATGAATTATAATTATATAAAATAAACATGAATCCTATTAAAAAAACAAACTAAAATACTAGTTCAATCAAAATTTTAAAGAAATAACTTTGTCGACAAAACTTAAATGTTGTATTTTACGTTTTGGAATTATTTTCCAATTAAAATTAGAATTTCACATCAATAACATGTACTAACTTTCAATTTCTTTAGCAAGGTCAAACTTTAATTTTGATTTTAAAACACCCAAGGTATCTAAATTACTGCACTGAAGTCTTGTCCCAAATGGTATTGACCTATGTCTTTTTTTAAGATCTGATTTTAATTTATTGCTAAATAAGTTAATTTATTTTTTTGCTTTTATTTAGATAAGCATCTACACAAATACGAGACATTTTTTATATTAAAAGATTGATATGCACCTGTTGGGGCCAATCACCCTCTTCCAACTGAGAATTAATGAGCAACTTTGCAGCACGGTGAAGAGGCATGGGGTCTCTATCCGCCTGTATATATAGGAATTTAAATATGAAGAAGGGGGACCTATTATAAGATTTGGTGATAGTTGCCACAAAAAAAAAAATGAAAACGTTAATAAACTTTTTTACTCTGCAATAAACAAATTGTTGTTTAGTTAAAAGTAAATTTGGTAGTAAAAGTAAATAAAGCATCAATCATCAAAGTCCTTTGTACAACGCTAGCTAACTTATTATTGATCAAATATTAATTAACAAAGAAAAGGGGCCATTGGTTGATTGATGATTGGTTAATTAAAAGGATATGGACATAAGTTTAAGAGAATTGTAATATGTTGTACAAAACCAATTTCACAAATCATTAACAAATGATGTGGTGTTGGATTTGAAAAAAGAGCTGATTATATCAACATTAGCTGATTATATCAACTATAGTTGCCAACCTTTATCAATTTATAGACAATTTTTTATAAAATATTTCATAACATAAGCCATTTCTCTAAATTTAATGGTACTTGCCTGAAGCGACAACAAGACATTGACTGAATCTATAATCTTTCAGGTTCCATCTTTTCTCCCACAATCTCTGGTGGCAACATTGATAGAAGTAGACAACACTACAACACAAAAAGTTTAGTTAAATTAACATATATTTATTGTGATCATTAACAAAGTTGTTTATGACCTAAGTTGTTGGTTACCTTTAAACCTTCTGCAGTGCAATCAGAAACTTCCCATCCATGGTCTTGATCAGAGAATGTCCAAGACCCTTTAGAAATATGACGATGCATACTTTTAAAATCTCCAAAAGGATTATCCTTCACCTATAAAATAAGAATGCCAATTCATAAAAATCTCCAAAAGGGTTATCCTTCGCCAATAAAATGAAAATGTTAGTTCATTACTACTAGATAAAGACAACAAACATATTGTTCAATAGTCTAATAAATAGTTAAACACCAACTTAGGAATCAATTATAAATATTCATTTCAATTCAAATAATATAATTATACTAGTTATAACTAATACTATGTAGCTAGGTGAATTAGTAAATAAGTAATTAGTTAAATAGTTTTTATTTAGTTTATTAGATCATCCTGTAAATAAGATTTAGGGATTTTAAATATCTTAATTAGTTAGTTGTACAATCTCGATAAACATAAGTTTATTAGGGAATTTACGTTCCATAACTAAAAGAAAGAAGATCTGGACATGACCAACTATCTCAAATATGTAAATACTTTTCAAACAGTCTTAAATTAATAATTAATTATTAAAAAAGTATTATTTAGATTCTTTTAAAAAAAGTTCTTTTAAAACAGAAGTACTAAAGTTACCATGCAACAGTAAGTAAAAGCTAAGTACTAATGATTTATTTGCTGACAAAAAAAAAAGAATTATATATTTAATTTGAGGATATATTTATTTTGTTTTATTACAAATATATTGCCTTAACTTTACTTTATTTTCTGATTGTAAATACTTTACAAAATAGTGAAAATAATACAATTATTTAAAACACAAAAAATAAAATGAAAAATAATTAAAAAAATATAACAAAAAAAATGAAAGTAATCAGATCCAAAAAAAATCCTCAAAGTGGTGAAGGCTTATATGTATGCCAATGAGAAAAAATTGTGGCTCGTAAGTTGTGACTTGTGAGAAACCTTGTCCTCGCATTGTGATATCAAATAAATAAATAAAAAAATAAAAACATGTCCTCGACCATCTCAGCTATTTTTTAGGCCTAGGTTAATATTGTTGAGTCATTTTCCAGTTAAAACTCAAAAGGAAAAGGTTTCCGTAAATGGAAAGCCAGTGTAATGTGTCTATCGATTTCCTGTAGAATGAAAATATATATTAAACCTAAAGCCAAGACCACATTTAGTGCTTCCTTAATTGATCGCTATTCACACTACCTTAGCATTACTTGGGTGATAGCTACGGTACGTAGTCAATGGTGGTTAACATTATGTTTGTGAATTATTTTTTTTTCTTTCTATAGTTGTTTTAATTATTTTTTAACTAAAAACTTTCACTGTGCTTTTCGTTTTCAATTGTACGTGTGATCGTGATATGAAAATCAATATTTGTGCTCAATCCAATTATATTATATGTTCGTTTTATTTTGATTTTTTCAGATAATTTATTGTTTTTATATGAATTTATTCCTAAATAAACCACATATTGGTCTTTATTTTTTGTGCATACTTAGCACTACAATTTAATAGAAAAGAAACATCCAAATTTTACGTTTCATGCTTCGTATTTATATAATTTGAAAGAAAGTCCTGCAGTATATGTAAATCAATTTGGTCCCTTATTTGGCTATAAATAAAATAAATGACCAATTTCATTTCTAAAAGTGTGAGACATTGTCAATTTAATCTTTAAAATCTATAAAATGACAAAAAAAAAGTATAAGTAGTCATACATTTTAGTCTGAAATTTAAAAAGTCGTGTAACTTTAGTAATAATATTAATATATTTTTAGAGATTAAAATAACAATAAATAATTAAATTTATTACTTTTAGAAAAGTTGATCAAAACTTTTACTTTTAAGGACAGAATTAATCATTTACTCACAGTAAATATAAGTTCTTAAATTTATTATTTTTCCCAAAATGTTGCGATAACTATAAATTTAACCAATAATGTATTAAACACTTAAAATTAAATTAAGATCTGACATAATATTTAAAAAAATATTGTCCCTCCTTCTAAAACACATATTTTTCTATATAGTAACTGGATCATATTATTTCACTGTAAATTTGTTCAAAAGAAGAGAACAAACGGGGACCAGCATAGTATAGGAAATAGCCGCTCTAGCTAAACTATGAGAACTGTTATCACTTGCCTCCTAAGTTAGCAAACTTATTGAGATAAGATACACCAAATTCAGAAAAATCTTGCCTACAGCTATATATTGAGACTGTTAACAACACGCTGGTTAATTGTCCATGCATGATCTCAAATCTCAATAATAACATTCTCAACCATATATCCAGATTCCTGAGCCACAGTATCGCCAGTTTAGAGCCCATGCCTCATCTTCATGCACCTGTGGAAGTATTAATGCTCTCCAATCAGAATATATATGCATGATAGATAAACTGGCCATGGTCACCTCTGATAATTTATATAAGTTATATAAGTCATTTAATTAAAGAAATTTTAAAGCAGTTTAACAGACTTTTGTAGATTTTTCATCAGTTTGGTCAATTATATGTATACTTTTATTGATTTAATAATATATCAAGCTTATGACGAGTTCATCATTTTCTTAATTAATTGAAATAACTAGTCACTAGTCATCAGTCTACTTTAATATTTTTTATCAATGATTTTATGGGACATGACTATGGTACAACAATGGCTATGATTATAAGTTATAAGTTAGGCTTAATAGTAAAAAGAAAAAGAAGGAAAGAAAAATTTGTGAGTTTGATTTCTTCTGCTAACAAAAAAAGTAATCATTAAAGATTAATATTTATTGATAAAAAGAAAATTCTTTTTTTTTTTTTTTTTGCAGTTTCTCTTCCACGTTGCCCTATTTCCTTTAACAAGCCTTCATTGAGTGCTTACTTTGGAACTCTACTAAGCCCAGTAGTCCAATTAAAATATCGAAGTAACTAGGGCTTGCTATTCCAAACTATACTTTACTAATTTCATCTGCAATTTTTTCAATTTTTGGACAAAATTACCCTTGACAGAAAACTGCTTTCATTGGGTTATAGAGGTGTGGTTCTGCAATGCACAATGAAAATATATTTATGTTGAAAAAATAAATACAATGGAAATACATTTTCATTGTGTATTTAATCTAAAATACACATCAAAAACTTACTTGTATTGTGTATTTAATTATATATACAATTGTTTTAAAAAAAGTTACTACTTCAGATGAAACTAAATAAATTATAATACATTAACAAATTGTTGATTTAAGTATATTTGGTTTGATTTCTTTAGCAAAATTTCGAGTTCAAGTCTTTTTAATAATAATCGAATTAATTATGATATAAATTAATATCATAGTTAATTTGATAATAATTAAAAAAATATAATTTGTATAATAATTAATTTAATTATACTATAGATGGTAACTTCTCTCATTATTAATTCAACTTTAATTAAATCAAATTAATTTATATCATCGTTAATTTGATTACTTTAAAAAATAATTTATATCTATAAATTGTGAACCAACACAGAAAGTAAACGTGTTTTTGTTTTGTATTGCTTCAACACACCCTTGCAACAAATTTGAAAATGTTTCTATCCTATATTGTAAACAGTGAAAATTAATATGTTTCTGTCAAGGATATTTTTGTAAAAAAATTACATATAAGCATGGATGTAAACTTAGTAAGAAATAACATGAAATAGCAAAGCCCAATTAAATAGTACAGCATTCGTTTGACAAAAAAAGTATAGCATTTGTGTTTCGTATGATAATATTAAATTAAAAATATAATATTGTATGTTACAAATTTAATGATGATTCATAAAAGTTAATAAAAAGTATTCTTACTAAACAAATTTAATGATATATATATATATATATATATATATATATATATAATGTAACAACATTTTTCTTATATTTGAGAAAATTGTTTATCTATAAATTGATATAAAGGTGCATACATAAGTGATATACGCGAATTTAAACAATATATAAAGCCGGACATTAATTTTCTATAAAGAAGATATGGACAACCTAACTTAAATTAACTTAGAATTGACATGTTTGTCAAAAAAAAACTTAGAATTGTCATTGAAAGAACTAAAAACCTAACTACAAGGGAAACCGGTTCTTAAAAAGTTGGATATGCATTTACTAAAAGGTGGGAGATATATCAACAAGGATCATTAGTAGTGTGATTAATGCATTTATTATTAGTTATCGTCTTTATGAAATATATAGAAGTGGGTATGCTTTAGGTAGATTAGTTACATGATTAAACGAATTAAAAGTACGTAAAGAAAGTGACGTTTGGTAGTATAATTTTTCTTCATACATGGGAATTATAATTTTTGGTTATCATAATTCTTGTAAATAATTAAAATTTGTTTGTTAGACATTTTTTTAATAGAATATTCAAATTTTTTAAATAAAAGTTATTATGTTTAATTTTAACAGAAAATTTCTAAATATGTATGTGGATCTTTTTTTTGCCTAATAATACCCTTTTAGTGGAATAACTTCATTATATATACTTCTTTACTCAAATTATAGACAACCATAAAGAGGATGTTTAAAGGAATATGTTAAAAAAATATATTACTATGTCTTGAAGTAACTCATCGTGGAATTACAAATATTTGTTAACAAATCGATTAAAGCCTAATTGGATGTGTAGTCATGAATAATTGGTGTACGTATCAAGCCCATTCAATAATTAGAATGATGTCATACCAATGTTAATTGATATCAATAATATGTTTTTGTCTTTAAAAAAAATACCAATGTTAAGTGGTATGAAGTGTTGCATAGCATAGTTATGGTCAATGTATGTAGGAAGTCCACATTGTTGGGTGGTAAACACAAATGGTCATAGGTATTGCTCCAAGAAATGCTTGAGAACCTCTTATTAATCATCACTTTGTAAGTAGGAGGAGGAAGAATATCATGTGGTGTTGCTAAAACATAATATTGGGACTAAACTTGCTAAGGAAATAGGATCCCAATCTAAGATAATAATTGACGGAAATCCATACAACTTAACTACCATTGTCACGGATACTTTAGCCACTAAATAATTATAAGCACCTAATGCATCCACATAATCCATATAATTTCCCACACACCTCATTAAGTAAGAATTACTACTATATAGACTATAGAAAAACAATATAAATATCATGAGATATTTATATAATTTTTATATTCTGAACCTCCTATATATAAACATTCATTTGAACATTAGAGTCCTTGTAAATACGCGATCGAAATTAAACTCATGCATATCAAAGGAGATTTGTTCAAATATATCTTCCATTTTAGACGGGTGTTGAACAATTTATAATGAGAAATATAGTTAGGTGGAAACAACAATTTTTTTGCTATGGGATATAATATATTGGAAAGTATATTTTATAGAAGACTATTTCTTTACATTTGAAACTGAGTTTAACACCAATTAAGTATATTGACCCTTTAAGATTGAGTTACATTAGAAAGTGAAACAACAACAAAAAAAACACAAAATGAACATGTTATGTTTAATTTGTTAACAAAAACCTGCACTCTTTAAAAAAAATGTCATAATAAAATAAAAGTTAAATCATATTTTTTTTTATCTTTATTTGAAGCTTTAATTTTTTTCTTAATTTAATCCTTTATCTTCTATTTTTATTGTCATCCTTTTATCTATTACCAATGTTGGAAATAAGTCAAACAGTCTCTAAAGGGCCGGTTAGGTTGTGACTTAATTAACCTACATAGAACTTAACCTAGTTTGATTTGTTTATAATTATTAAGTAGTGTCTGGCCCTGCTTTTTATTTATGTTTTGCTTCTCCTTAAGAGATGAAATTCGTCCAAACACTCTTTATGTAAAAGCTCTTAATTAAAAATATAAATAACTTATTTGTTTAGAAGAAATTGTGAGGCAAAAATTTAAAAATAATACAACTAAATTATTTAATTGGAAAAAGGGGGTAACTGAAAAAATATTTAGCAAAATGAGGTGGTCAAACATGCCCAGCTGGGGCGTTTTTAAACACGCCCAGATGGGGCGTGTTTCACCAGATGGCACCACGTGGCAGGCTGAAACAGTGTCCTAGGATTTTCGCGGTGTTTTCGTAAATTACGGAAGGTCGTAACTTTTGACTGGGACGTCCGATTGACGCGAAACCGGTGGCCACGCGCTCGAAATTGAGAGGAGAAGGCCTGGGCAAGTTCCCGAAGGGTTTATGTTTTAGTGTTTCAGATTTTGGATTTTGGGTATCGAATTTAGGGTTTGGGATCTAGGGTTTAGGGTTTAGGGTTTCAGATTTAGGTTGATGGGTTTCAGATTAGGTTAGGGGTTTACGTTGTGATTAGGGTTTCAGATTTTGGATTTTGGGTATCGAATTTAGGGTTTAGGATCTAGGGTTTATGGTTTAGGGTTTCAGATTTAGGT
>PYAF01000320.1:1085294-1097226 GCA_007407185.1 Glycine tomentella
GGGGGGGGGGGGGGGGGGGGGGTGGGGTGGTCTTGTAAACATGTATTTTTTTGGTCCTGGGTAAGATTAATGAGTAGATGGACACAAGAATGATCAATACTTGGAACTGAAGATATTATGGACAGCTTGTTCAGCAGTTTTGAGTGATTTCCCTTGAAGCTTAACCTCATAGTTGCTTGTTATGGCTTGAACAATTAAAGGAAGTTAAAGAACGAAACCAGAGCTGGATGATCACATTTGGTGCTCTTTATTACTTGTATTGTATGGCAGCCTTTCTATGTTTCTTATATAATTATGAGTCCCTCCTTAATGAAAGAGTTACATATCTGTCAGAAAGTGTTGAATGCTTATTTGATTTTAGCCGTGTTCTATTTCTATGTCCAGACTCCAGATCTTGTTCGGCAAGAATCAGGTAGAGCTGTCAGTTGCCGCCACAGAATTGTGTTTTGTGGCTGTACTAGTGGCCTAACATCTGGAGCAGAAATACATTCTAGAGCTGAAAATTGGTTTTTCAATTCTTCTGTTGTAGACAGTCTTTGTCAGGTAACATCGTTACATGAAGTTTGATTTGTGTTGTAAAGCATGTTGCCACAAAATATGTGGCTAGGGTTAGCGAGTAAATTTGTGCATCATATTGTTCTGAATCTGATTATCAATTGTTGTTATGGGAAATAGGTCAACATATTTGTTGCGGCGAGAATTATGTTACATTATGGGTGTGTTTGTTAATATTAATTTATGACTAGTAATGAGCTTAATGATGCTAACATTACTCAATCATTAATAGTGGGAGGTAAAGTGATAGGTTCAAATGGAGCAGTATGAAATTCTAGAACAGATTGGCAAAGGTGCATTTGGTTCTGCACTTCTTGTGAGGCACAAGCACGAAAAGAAAAAGTGAGGATCATTCAATCTCTCAATGAAATGTGTTTTAAGATATAATGTATGTCTTTGCAGGTTAAGGTTAATTTGTTTATTTTTTTTTTGTTAAGGTTAATTGGTTAATTATTTATTTGTGAACTTAAGAGTATTGCTAATTTTGGTTACTTGTTATATCATATGGTGTATTTTCTCTTTCTTAATTTGTGTCATTTACATTTTAGGTATGTCCTTAAAAAGATCCGCCTTGCTCGTCAAACTGACAGAACCCGTAGATCTGCCCACCAGGAGGTAATTCACTCTCCTTTTTATTTCCCACTCTCCAGTTGTTACAGGAAAATTGAATCGAGTGCTTAAGTGGCTTACCTCTTTGTGTTTCAATGAATGATTCTCTTTTCTCTGGAAGAGATTAACAAAGGCAGCATGCTTTGATGTTGAAAATGACACATTCATTCTTGTACATTTTCTATATTATGTTGTGCTAGTTTTTACAGCTTGAAAATTTGAAGTTGATCTTTAAGCCTAAGTTTTATTCATTCCAGTCATTTTTACATTTGATTTTTCTTGTAATATTTAATGTTAATTTCGTTCTTGTTATTTTATATCCTTAAATGTGAAAATGATATTTATGTTGTCTTTCTCATTTATTAGATTGTATGCTTTGTGGGTTCCTTGTCTTGCAGATGGAGCTTATATCTAAAGTTCAAAATCCATTTATTGTGGAATATAAAGATTCCTGGGTAGAAAAGGTCAGCCTTGTTTCCAATCAGAACTTCCTAATTTAGTTGTTTTTCATGTTTTTGTGTGTGTATTTTTGCTCAACTTACTAAGATTGTCAGGGGTCGTTGCAAATTTAATGTTTTGTTCTTTACTTATCTGTTTACATATGCTTTAATTTTTTCATACTAATGGAAATGCTGATAGTCGAACCTCTTTTGTAACCCATCATATTGTTCTATAAACTTGATTGACTTATCATACTGAAATTGGCAAAGCCGGTATTTTTGTTTCCAGGGTTGTTTTGTGTGTATCATCATTGGCTATTGTGAAGGAGGGGATATGTAAGTGTAATAATTTGCACCGAATTCAAATATTTGAGGAAGTTATTGCATTTATTAACACATAATATCTTTTACTTGCCATTATGTAGTCATTTGAGAGTTTGCTTCTGTTGTACAGGGCTGAAGCTATAAAAAAGGCTAATGGTGTTAACTTTCCTGAAGAGGTTGATCACTCTTGCAGCAACTCCTTTCACATATGAGCCTGACAGTTTTCATTCCTATTTAGCTCTTTGGAACTAAATGAAATAATTGATATTCGTCAACTTTTGCATACAGAAACTTTGTAAGTGGCTTGTTCAATTGCTGATGGCACTTGATTACTTGCATGGAAACCATATTCTTCATCGCGACGTCAAGGTAATGGACAGGACTTCTTTAAGTTAAATAACAGTTGATGTTATGTAGCTAATAATATCTCAGAATTTTGAGGACCAGCTTTATGTTGATGTTAGATTTTCATCTGTTTCAGTGTTCAAATATATTCTTGACAAAAGATCAAGATATACGTCTAGGTAATTGGCCTTTACCCATTTTATCTTCTCACTAAACTTTAGATTTGATCTCTAAATTGGGATTTGGTGTGTTGTATATCCTTATGTTCGTGCATGCTGGATGCAGGTGACTTTGGTCTTGCTAAAATGTTGACATCTGATGATCTTGCTTCCTCGGTGAGTGATATGGCCAAAATAGTGTTATGTTCACTGTTTCAGCATTTTTTTTCCCTTAATTAATGGCTGTTTGTTCTTGCTCTAAACTTAGGTTGTTGGGACTCCAAGTTATATGTGCCCTGAGCTTCTTGCTGATATACCCTATGGCTCTAAGTCTGATATCTGGTCTTTGGGTAGGATAGATTCCATTTGTACTCCTGAAATTGCCTAATCTTAATTACTCTTTGTTTCCCTCTTTTACAATGTCTTTTTAACTGCATTTGTCATTTGTTTTGACATAACATATTGCAGGATGCTGTATCTATGAAATGGCTGCTCACAAGCCAGCTTTCAAAGCTTTGGTAAGTTATCATCTGAAGATTTTGTATTCATTTTTTTAATGAAATGTTGTTCACAATGTTCTAATCTTAAGTAGGAGGATTTACTAGGATACAATAATTTGTTTAAAACTTTTAAAATCGTTTTGAGACTTTGAATTATATTGTTTTGGAAAACTCATTCATTTATGATGGCTTACTGACTTTCAGTATTTCACATTTCTGAAGTTTGGTGCTCAACATTAAATCATTGGCTCTTTATTTTATTTTATTGTGTTGTCTTCATTTGAGCAGGACATACAGTCATTGATTATCAAAATAAACAAGTGTATAGTAGCTCCCCTACCAACTATGTATTCTGCTGCTTTGTAAGTTCTCCGTTTCATGATAATCCTTAGTTATTTAGAATTATCTGTTTTTATTTTTGAACTTCTTTACATAACTGATATGTTAGTATCTATAGTTGCTGAATGTGAAAAACACCAATGGCTGGTTAATGTATGTATACCTGCAGATATTGATCAAATTCGTAATTGGTAATGACCCTCCTACACATTCATAGTTAACAAGAATACACATGAATATGTGCCCTGATATGTGCCCTGACCTGTATATATTATACTATATCTCATTTATTCTCCTTATAGTTTGATCTTTGCCATTATATTTTTTCCCTCTTTTAGTTATGAACATCATTCGGTGACATGATTAGTGTAACTTGTGACACACATATTTCTTCTTTCAGTCGAGGGCTTGTCAAAAGTATGCTGCGGAAAAATCCAGAGTTGAGGCCAACTGTAAGTTCCATTTGTTGGGTAATTTCTTTGCATTTATTAAGGCACTGCTGATTTATAAATTAAAACTAGTCTTTAAAAGAAAAATGATATGCATATGATATGCTACTGTCTATGTGGCCTGCATGATTCACCAGATTTTAAGTGATAAATATGACTCATGTTACCAGTCTGACAATTTTAAAGGTAGATTTATATTTGTGCTCTCATATTTTTCCCTTTCAATTTTTAAAAAATAATTTTAGCTTTTAATTTTTTCACCTTATTTGTTGTTTAGGAGAGCAATTCTTCTAGATTATTTCCTCAGTCTTCCTGTCTCCTCTTGGGTTCTAGTCTTACGGCATAATACTTTTCAAGCTTGACATGTGCCGCTAAGTGCTATGAGGCATGATCTATTTTCAGGAACTTAAACTAGTTTCACACTTCTACTTAACAATACTTATCTGATTAGTCAAGAGAAATTTAAAGTCAAGTACAACTAAAAGTATATTGATTGAGGTTATGCTGGGCAATTTGCAGAGTTGGTGAGCATTAATATTTGTAGAGGCGAACAGTAAGAGATTGGGAGATTTAAATTTTAAAATAATACATGTCCTTTACTTGATGGTAGGAGTAGAATTGTAGAAAGCTTGGGAAACTCAAATAATATGGTAACTTTTACATTATTTTTTATTTAAAAATGTCAAAACTTAAATTGTGAGGCTACTACTATCATCACTTTTTAAGGAGATATGTCTGCAGTTAGAAAAGAGGAAAAACCTTCTGAGCATGCATATTAATGTACATACACTATACAAATAAATAGCTAAATAAAAGCTAAAAGGCTAGTTACAGTTACAGGACCATTTGCTTAGACCATTAGTCCTTTGTATTTCATTTCCATTTTCACCATACTTTTGGGTGCAGTAAGTGTGTTGTTAAGCAAATGATATATTAGTAATAAGGTCGGGCCTACTTTTCCTTTTTGTCCTCCCCATCTATTATTGACTCTTGTGTTGACCAAGTGTAATATAGTTTTAATTTGATATTATCTTTGTAGTCATTGTCATCATTAGTTTAAGTTTCACTTCTATTTTATGAAGCAAATCTTGAAAGTTGAAACTCCAAATGTAAATGTTTCAAACGTAGGGTGATGGCCACAATACATTTCATGTGAGACATTGCTATATTTCCAAATTCAATTGTTTGCTATAAAGTTTTCTTTGTTCTTTTTCAACCCTTATATAACTAATCTGTGCAAAATTAGCATCACATTGGCCCTTGGCTAACTTTATTTTGGTGTATTTTTTCAATAAAAATTAACTTCATTTTGTTTTGACAGGCTGCAGAATTACTAAATCATCCGCATCTTCAGCCTTACATTCATAAAATTCATCTAAAATTAAATAGCCCCAGAAGAAGTACTTTTCCATTCCAATGGCCCGAGTCAAATTACGTAAGGAGAACTCGGTTCGTAGAGCCAGAGTCTGTTTCTACTCTTTCTGATCTAGATAAATGCTTGTCATTCAGCAATGACAGGGCCTTGAATCCTAGTATTTCTGGAACTGAACAAGTTTCTCAGTGTTCTACTCAAAGAGCTCATGGATTATCCACTTGTTCAGAAGAGAAGATCTATGAACTATCTGTAGGTTGTGTCCGTGGCAAATACAAAACTGACAAATCAAAAGCCACAAAGTTCTCAACTGTTGAGAGAACACCAAGATCTAGAGCAGTTACAGTTTCTGCCACTACCAAAAGGCAAACAATGGCAACATCAAAGACAACCCATTCTGGTCCAAAACGTGATTCAGTAAGTTTATCCTCTGCATGACTCAATATTTTCATCTCTCTTGATGGCCATAGAAAAAAGAAATGAACTCCTGCTGAACTGATTGAATTAATTTCTCATCTATTCCCAAGCGAGTAGAGAATTAGGCTGTGTGTACAAGCTGCATGCATGGGTGAACATGTCTACTTCCTGTATTAGCAAAAGATCACGCTGATGACATTTTTACACTGTTATTTAATCACAAACCACCATATATGTTAAGTTTGTTGCGTTTTATGATTCTGCCTTAAAAGTCATACTAATAATGATTTCTAATTGATTGACTGTATAAAAAAAATTAGTGACAGTGTAGAAATTGACCTCAAGAAATATTTCCTTATTTTATAAAAGTTTTCTTAGAAAACTGATAAAATAAACGATTATCTCTTCAAAATAAGCTGAGCCAAGAGCTTAATTGTTGATATGGTTTGCAGTGTTTGACTTGATGAAGAGACTTCACATGTTACCGGCAAATCCAGGGTATATACTTATAAGTTATATTTCTGCTTTTCATTTCAGCTTCCAGCATCTCATGCACCATCTGGAAAATTTTCCACACCACCAAGAGCCAGGGCAAGGGCAACACCAAACTTGTACACTAATGTTCTTGGAAGTGTAGACTCTCTTGACGTTTCCGTTAATGCACCGCGAATTGACAAGATTGCTGAATTCCCAATGATTTTCTGCGAGGATCCTTTTTCACCTATCCGTGGACCATCATCAACATCAGCACGCTGCTCTTCTAGCTCAGCAGGAAGTACTGCTGATTGTTCCATCACAAAGGACAAGTGTACAATCCAGGAGGACAAAGTTATTCTCCCCACAAGAATCACTGATGCTTGCCCGGGTCCAAAGGGCACTGAATGCTCTTCTGAGCATGTAAAAGCTTGTGTTTCTAGCCATTCCTCTGCTGACTTGGATCAGCGCCGGTTTGACACCTCGTCGTACCAGCAACGCGCGGAGGCACTGGAGGGGTTGCTGGAGTTCAGTGCCAGGCTCCTACAACAAGAGAGGTTTGATGAGCTTGGGGTGTTGCTGAAGCCATTTGGGCCCGAGAAGGTTTCTCCAAGGGAAACAGCTATTTGGTTGACTAAGAGCTTTAAACAAACTGCGGTCTAAGGTTTTCTTTTCATGCACGTATATGATCATTTAATAACGGATAGTGTACATAACGTTGTACATTTGACGATGGAATAATGAAGAGTGGCTTTTATTATTGGTGTTAGCATTTTCCATATTAGATGAACACTACTGGGCAACGGAATGAAACATGGGAACTACTTACCAATAGTGTTATTTAAACTACCCATGTGGGTAGCTTTTTTCTTTATTTCCAAAATAACCTCACGAAAACATGTTTCCGTTTTCAAAATATATAACAAAAATGTATTTCCTTTATAGAACGGGTGTGTGCATACATAATTCAAAATGGAAATATGTTTCCGTTGTAATTTTGTACAAGGGAACGTATTTCCGTTTTGAATTTTATACACATTTCCTAAATTATAACAAAAATATGTTTTTGTTGTGATTTTTACGTGGAAATATATTTTTGATATAGAATAGGATAGGATGATCATTTTGCTGTGCTTGGTAGGGCCATTAGCAAATGTGATAGTGGCAATAATAGTTCCCATGAAACATTGTGGTAGTCGTTTTGTTATAAAAGAAACGCCACATAAGAATAAGGAAGGGACATTGCTATTGTCACTATTAAATTTGTTATTGAGATGAACAACTATAGCAAATTGTTCATTTTACCCTTCTCTCTTTTCCCTACACCCTCAACCATTTTCCCTTCCTTTCCATCCACCCAACTCCCTTCTCCCTGTGCTTCCAATCCCTTCTCCCTTCAACTCTCTAATTTCTCCTTCATCTCTTTATCAAATTGTTGTGGTAAGTTCTTTATTTTTTTTCTTCTTTTTACTCAACAAAAGTATATTTTTGTTGTGTTCTGGATTGAGGAACACAACAAAATCATACTTTTATTGTGTTTTTAACAAAACAAAAATACACAATGAAAGTACATTGTGTTTCTTAACATAGAACACAATAGAAATGAACTTCGTGTATTTCTGGGGATGAAAAAATTACACAAAGAAATCAATGATTTCGTTGTGTTATTGGGGGAATTACACAAGGAATCATGATTCCAATGTGTAATTTTCTTAATCCCCAAGAATACACAACATAATCATGGTTCCATTGTGTTTATGTCAAAATGATATTTTTGGAATAATTGTAAAAGACACTCATGTGGGTGTGTGATTAGCAATTTAGTAGTGTGAATAGCAATTCCCAAAAGAAAGATGGGCCGTTTAGTCTGTGAATTGGAGGCCCAAGAAATCTAAACCCATCAGAATCAATTATTGGGGAACTATAGAAACAAAATATTTGTCCAGAGAGGCTTGATTTATCCAAATACCAAAAGCATCAAGCTGTGGAACAAATTGGTCACGAGTAAGTGTACCATAACCATGGAGCTCCAGAATTGATCACTTTCTGAAATGAAAAGAAAGCATTTACTAATACTATGGAATTCAAAAATATTGAAAATAAATGGTATATATATTCAGTGTTGTAAAAGGAATAAAGTTGGGTTGTTTCTTTTGGCATTTTTTTCAGTGACAATGTAAAAAGAAAAAGGGATGCATTCGGAGCATAATGTTTATGGCTTGGGAGTGATGAAAGTCCATCCGTATGACTAAACTGGAACTGGGCTACATGTTGTACAGAAAGTGTATGATCCCAAGGAGAGAATTGTCCTTTCGGAAAGACCCTCCTCACAGTTATTGGAGAATCTGCTGACACAATCTCAAAAGGGTCACTCACCCAGCTTGCTTTGCAGCTAATTTTAGCGCTTCTTATAACTGTTGCCAGTCACCGGAGAACTTTTGTAATTATCCCTTTTCCTTTTACTCTGTTTGGTTTATAATAAATAAATAAAAGGAAAGAAAGTGAGAATAAAATAAAATAGTAGAATATGAAATAATTATTTGATTATTAGACATGAAAGAAAAAGGAAGGAAAGAAAATAAAATGTATTTTTAAAATGACATAAATGATTCTAATAAAAATGAGATATAATAATTTTATTTGTATATGTTGTAATTGTAAAAGGTATAATAATAATTTTAATCTCTTACTCTTCTTTAGTGGTAGTTTTCTTCTCAAATTGGAGAAAAGTAATTTAATTTTAATGTAGGACCTATAAGTTGTTTTTTTTATTTCCTCTTAATTTTTATGGTTGCTAAAGGGAGAGTTTTTCTTTTAAAAATATGTATTCTTTCATTTTCTTTCCTTTCCATAACTTTTCTTTGTGAAATAAAGTGTTAAAGTTTGTTTTAAATTTTTTAACTATTATTATTAGTTTAAAATTTATTTAGTGACAATATTAAATAATTTTACATTAATTAATCACAAATCATGTAAAAAATTATAAGGAAGTGTGTGTTTGGATATATGTTAATAAAATTGATAGTGAATAAAAATGATTTTAGAAAATTGATTTTGAGGTAATCTGATTTATATTTAGATTATAAAAATAAATTAATATTAAAATTTAATATAAATTTTTTGATTCAACACAAAAATTATCTGAAATTGTTTGAACTCAATTAATTTTGACACTACTACAAAATGGGTCTTCTACATCGGTTATATAGCGCTTTCTAAGACGGTTGTACGACCGTCGTTGTATGAGGTGTCGTTGAAAGTCATCATTTTCGACGACGGTTATATAACAACTGTCTTCGTAGGTTTAAGTTTCTAAGACGGTTATTCCTAATAACCGTCTTAGATTAGTGTATGATTCTAAGACGGTTATTAGTAATAACCGTCTTTGAATGTTCACATTCAAAGACTGTTTTCCTAACAACCGTCTTAAAATCAGTTTCTTTTTTTAAAAAATACACTAATCTAAGACGGCTATTGGGAATAACCGTCTTAGATTAGTGTATTTTTTAAAAATAATTAATAATAATAATATAGGTAAAATTGTAAGCTGCAAGAATTAAATTATAAATCAAAGTAATTTTCACTACTTTACTCATTTGAAAAAACAAAGAATAATAAATAATTATACACTTGTATTTGGAAATCATAATGCTATATATAAGCACTAAATGGAATTAATTTTATATTTTGATTACTTTAAAAATTATCATAATGTTTTCTTCATTAACAAGGTTACGGGAAAGATGCAAAGGAATGTGGTCACGGCCTCAGAGGACCCAGGTCATGGTTCATGCATTTTGGAATTTAAAAAAGTACTCAACATTATGTATAAAAATATCATAATAGATACTTACTTTCAACATAGAGGCTTCCCGTGGTTATGGTTCAAAGCTTCAACAAAAGAAGTAGTTTTTTGGTCTTGCATCACTTCAAGGAACAAAAAAAAAAACTTCATTGAACTTAATAGTAATCAATAAATTCTCAATAACTCAATTTCAATATGAAAAAAATATGAACTCACATTGATCAAATAATGCATATATGTAATTTGGGGCTGAGCCAACCAATAACAACTGGACTGCCTCTGCATCCCTTGTCATAGAATTAATTCTAAAATTCATCTCAGCCAACAATCAAGTCTAGAATGCACAGTGGTTTAAGAGAAATCAGAACAGATACAAAACACAATTTCAGCACTTCTATTTAAATTCCCATTAAAATTCTAAAGCTCAAATTTAAGTCTAAGGCTTGGAACCTGCATTATGAAAAGTTAAGAACCTCTATGTACAGTACAAAACGGGGCATAGGTTACTGGCCAGGTTCACTCCAGCCATAGGATCAGGTTCACTCAAGCCATAGTCCAAGAAGTTACTTCCATAATAATGCTAGAATGTTGTCTCTGCCGTTCAAGTGCTAGCTAGTGGGACCGCAAGCTAAATGGGCAGGGGTTCAAAACTTGCCATCCCCAATACCCCATCCCCTGGCCAATAAAAGAAAAAACAAAACTGGCAAGTCTAACAAGCAATAAAAGTTACTTCATAAGACAAATTAAGTCATCAAATTTCAGCAATAAATAACTTGTATAGGAAAATCCTCATACCATCTTATCCCTAAACCTTGCACACAATAAACTTGCTCTTAGATAATAAACTTCCAAAATTACTTTCAGTTCAATTTTTAATAGGTTTAGTTACATACCTTCTCCCCTTTGCTTTATGAAGGTTGTTTTACCTAGTTTTGTCCACGTTTCACCTTTGGTCGCAATTTGGAAATTATAGACCAAGAAAGAACATGTGAATAAACTCAAATCTTTAAATTTAATAGTTCTAGTTTGATAACATATATATATATATATAATTTTCAATAATTAAGGTTATCCATATAGTCATAAAGTATTTTACTTAGTTTCCTAAAATATGATGAAAATAATTGCAGCTCCTACATGTGCATGTTTTATATTTTTTGGTCTTGGCTGTTTTGGGTTAGCATTCTTATATACATACGAATTGCAGTTCTTTGATTTTATATATATATATATATATATATATATATATATATATATATATATATATTTGCCAACAGCACGTAGAACTTAAAAATCGTGGATTAGACCCCTCAATAAGTATAACATAATTATTACTCAATACCATATATAAGCACAATATTATAATATGTATATTATTATACTATATTCACAATTTGGAGTAGACTTACTGTTACAGTCTGGTGGTAAAACTTAGGAGTTTAACTTTTTTTTTTTAATATCTAGTATCTGTTGCTTTTTAATTTCCAATTGTTGAGAAATAATCACTTAATTATACGTGAGCTATTTTCTAGCATTCTGTTTAGTTGTAAAGAATCAGTTTGCAAGTTACATATTTAGTTTTCATTCTCTACAAAGGGTACCCAAGAATGTAGCTTTATATATATATATATATATATATATCCCTGACACATGTAATTTATTCATTAAAAGCTAATAAGAAAATCATATTACCTCTGTCAAGGAAAGAATATATCTTGAAGGGAAAATCCCATTATAAGCATTCTTCACTCTTTCTCTAACAAAAGAAAGACAATGGCAACATCTATAATAGTAATATTAAGATACTAATTAAATATGTATATACAAAGTAACTTCTAGTCATCCACTCTTTTTTGTATATACCATGACAGCATGATATGATATCATTGAAAATAGTGATGAAGAGCAGAACCACTCAGACAATATAAAGCATGGGAAGGCTTGAAATGTAACACCCCGTAGGCCTCCGACGTGTTAACATTAATAATAATATCAGATTATCGTTTAAAACACAATTCACATGGCTCAGCGGAAGTATAGGATCGTTTTCTTGATTTATTATGTATGGAATAATCTAAGCTTTAGAGTACAAAACAATACCACGCTGATCCAGTTTATCCAACATAAACAAAACATAACACAGAG
>PYAF01000320.1:1097326-1125570 GCA_007407185.1 Glycine tomentella
TGCCAGCGTGGACTTGCAGAGTCTCTGGCGCCCTCAGCACCGTCTTGGCGCCACCAGCGCCACAACCAATGGGTCTGACGCTCTCAGCGCCAGCCCTGGCGCGACCCGCGCCATACCAAAACCCAGGTTTTCTGAGGTGAATCCCCGCGCTGTCGCGCGGGGTATGGCGCCAACCGAAAATAACTTAGGGTTATCACATGAAATCTCTGAAACTGCACAAATTTCTGAATTATTACATCAACACTTTATTTTGCTACCTGAAATTGGAAAAAAAAAGAGTATAAATATATCATCAAGTGCTAGGGAATCTAAGCAATCAACAATAGAAGTTGCTGAAGCTGTGAAGAATCAAGCCAAAGAACTTGAACAAGCACTATCCCAAAAAGCTGTAGGATATGAAGCATGGAAACAAGAACTAGAGCATGCAAGATAGGAGTACACAACAACAGTGAAGGAACTAGATGCTTCCAAGCAAGAACTCAACAAAATAAGGCAATATTTTGACACAGCTTTGGAAGCAAAACTAGTTGCATTCCAAACAGCAGGCGAGGCTCAACGTTCTGCGAAATTGAACTCAGAAAAGCTCCGTGAACTCAAAAACCAAATTGCAACCATGAAAGAGCAAATTGAACATTTGAAGCTTACCTGATCACAAGCCCAAGAAGATTAGGCAAAGGTCATGGGAGTAAGAGAAGCACGACAAAGTTTCTACAAAAATGCCAAGGAAGAAGCACATAATAAGTTGATTGCTTTGAAGAACGAGTATGAACCTGAACTAACACAAAGCCTCATGAGGCCAAACTTCCTGAAACAAGTGAAGAGATTCAGATTCTCCAAGAGCAGATGAAAGAGGCACATGCTTCTGAGATGGATTCAGTAAGACTAATAACTTTGGAGATCAAAGAAGCCACAAAAACACTTCAGGAAGTTGCTGAAGAAGAAACCTCCCTGAGATACCTAGATGATTCCCTTAGTATAGAATTAGAACAAGTGAAGAAAGAGCAAGAGGAAATTAAAATAAAGGAATCTGAAGACATGATTGACAGAACAGAAACAACAATCGAACAATTCTCAGCAACTGAACCGAAATAAACCTCAAATCAAATGTCAGAGGAAGAGTACCTTGATTTCGAGTTTGAGAGGCTGCAAAAGCAAGCGAACAACAAAGAAACAAACAAAAAGGAGTCAATGCACAATCCCACATTAGATCCCACGGAAACCAAAATTGCATGAACTAACAAAGCAAAATTAGGAGGCTCGCGCTTGAAGTCATAGATACGCAAGCAATTGAAATTTCAATAGGATAAAAGGAAATAAGAAAACATCAAATCAAAGCAAGTACGGTCCAGATCTAAGATTGTGAAGAACGGTGAAGCATCCGTAACAAGAGACAAGAGAGGAAGCTCACCATTTCTGAAGATTGAAGTGAAAGAACTTGCTAGCTTTTAAGGGTCGGAAATCGGGAACTGAATTCGAAGAGCCCAATAGATCCGCTTAGAGAGAGACGAACGCGACGAGGTTTGCGGTGCGGAATCGCTCTTGGCCGGCGGTGTCCCAAATCTGAGCCTTGACTTCCTTGGAGTCGATTTCCAAGCAGCGGAGCAGCAGCTTTGGTTTCCCCACCGCGGAGTCTTCGATTATCACGATCTTGAAGAGGTACTCTTCTCCTCCCTAGGTGGTGATGGCAGTAGGTGGTGATGGTAGGTAAGTGTGAGAGAAGGGGAAGGAGTGGCAAGTGAGGGTCGTTGCCGAGAGCCCTAGCTTTTTTTGCTTATGAAATTTGTCGAATATTATAATTAAGAATGAATGGCAACCACGACAGTTTTACAATAAAATCGTATTTGAAATCAGTTTTCAAATCACCTTCTAAGACGGTTATTATAAAACCGTCGTCGTAAATATGTTATTATTTACAAAATTACCACCGCCTCACATTCGAAGACGGTTTTCTAAGAACCGTCTTAGAACGTGCGTCGTAAAAGACATATATTCTCGTAGTGTGAACCAAAATTAATTCTAGACTCAGATGAAATTAAATATATAAATTTTTTTCTAAAGTTCATTTTAAACTTAAAATAAATTATCCAACATAAATCTAAACACACAAATTATACTTTTTGGAACTTTTTTATTATTATTTTTAACTAATGAGGTGACAATGTCTCTTACTTTTCAAAAATCAAATTGACTATTTACTTTCTTTTTTTATCATCTCATACACTCAGACCCTTCCATTATAACCAACCTACATCTACACCATCCAAGCAACCCCTCCATAACCTAATCTAGACTCAACACCTGGCAACCCTATAGCTGCTCAAATTGTTGCCCACTACTCCCTACAGGGTACGAAGCTTATCTCTTTCCACAGACAATCATCTTTTTCTTCCTGCCTCCAACTCAAAAACTACTATTACAATTTTCTATGAACTCACCTCCTTCTCGATCGTACAACCATCCTTTATTTCATGCATGAAATGGAATGAAGATGATGGAATCTCCTTTGCGATGAAAAGTTAAATGGGAATAATGAGGCAATTGAGGGAGGAAGATTTTTTGTTTAAAAAGCTTAAATTGAAATATAACTTTTTTAAATGTCACGAAGCAAGTCATTGGCATTTGTAGAACAAAATAATTGTTCTAGTAGATCGAGAAATATTATGTACAGGGGGGTTAAGTAATGTAGAATGGATTAGTATCCCCATTGGCGAATGAAGATTAAAAGGAGAAAAAAAAAAAAAAATTAAACATGTTGTACAAGACCCAAATGATCTTAAGCTTAATTATATGATCTTCGTTCATTCCTAAAACTACTTTTTATGGTAAACTCCAGTCACATATATGTGAAAAAATAACATATTTTTTTCTTAATGATAAGAAATATAAAATTATTTTATTGTCAATTTTTTTCCTAATATATTGAAGTTTATTAGTGTATTTATTAAACTGTCAACACAAAAAGATATACTTATTGATTGACAAATTATTTTTTGAAAATAATAACCTCTCAAATCATTAATATAATGAATAGTTTTAAAATAAAATTAAAATTGGTAGAATTAATTAATCATCTAACTATTTTTATTGATCCTGATTAATTAAATAATTATTTATTTTTTTATATAGACGGAGATAATACTTTATAAATAGAAAACATTATCTCACCATATCTCGTATATCAATATTAATATAAAGATTCAAGTATTAATGTTTTTCCCTACAGTGGCTGGTCAATGAAGAATAGACCTGCATTTGATTCCTTCTCTCTCTTTGGCTTCTCCTGTGCTGTGGTTTTCGGTCAACATTCCCTACTGCTACATATTTGGTTGTGTCAGGAGATATATGTCGGCCACGGTTAGGTTTGTGCCTCCTGTGTTTTGTCGTCAGTCACCCAACCCTTGGCTTAAACCTGAAACGCATAAATTAAGAGGAACATTAATTACTCACATTTATTTTAGCTAAATGAACATGACTCATATTACCATATTTAAATGTCATTTTCCTCGTTGATGATGTTTCTTTTGACGCTTTAAATAGTCTGGCAAAAAATAGCACACCAGCAAAGTGGTGTGGGGGATTTGTAATTTTGCATGGAGAAGTCATCTTTCTTAAGTAAATAAAGTTAAAAAGAAGGCAAAGGAAAAATAAAAATAAAAAGTGGGTTGTGATAGAAGAAACAAAAAAATGTCCTTTTACCTTTTTTGTACAATGAAGTATAGCCTATTGTAATAGGTCGCGCTTTGTCATTCCTAGGTGGTCCAAAAGGGTAGCCAAAATTGACTTATAAAGTAAACTCATTAGATGGAAAAAAATTAAAAAAAAAAATAAAGGTTCATTCTTTCTCTTGAAAACACCAACAAAGCACATTTGAATCGCAATTGAGATCGAAAGGGAGCAATTATTAGTGAGAAAAATGAGGCAAAAGGAATAAAGGTTGTGTCTTTTGTCAGAAATTATTATGAAGGACAGAACAAAATACACCCACCAAAAGCAAAGGCTGTTGTGGTTTGTCATAGCCTTTCAGAAAATGATGAGATTATGTTCATACTATTCCTCATCGGCTGAAAAAATTTTGAAGAAAAAAAAAGGCAGAAGGGGGTGATGACGTCTCTAAGCACGCGTATTTTAGCTTAGGTCCCTTTCTGGAACTCAGCTTTTGTGTGTGCTGCGATAGCATTTGTTTGCACTTCCTAACATGTCGGCCTTGGACGTAGCCAACGCCTATAACAAGAAAGAAGGAACACCATCACTACTCACCTCATTCCACAAACCCTATACACTCTGACATTTTTCCAGTTGTGTAATGTCAGAGCCGCAGCATCTACATTCTACACCAATGGTCCTAAATAGTGGATTACATATATGGGGTTACAACATTAACTTAATTAACATTGTTTGTGGTCAAGGACTGAACTACTATATACTATGGTGCAAGACTAATTAAGATTAAACCAAGCTAAGAGTGTGTTGGGGTACACGCTCTATCCATGTTCAATAGGAAAACTACACATTCCAATGCACAAACAGAAAAGCTACCAGCGGTGTATTGAGTTTAATGTGAGTTTAGTTGGATGGATCTGTAATCAAAACACACCCTAAGTGTAATATTCTTCTACTTGGTTCCTACATCCAAAAACTGACATTTAACCTTAATTTTCATATAATTAATATCTAATGAACTTTACTTGAACACACATAATTCTACTCAATACTCACAACTGCAGGAAATTGACATCAACATTCGAAATTATATGAAAGTTGAACACTTAGTAGCTAGCTATCCACTTCTTTTGGATTTGAACTAATAATTAGATTCTTCCGACGTTTCAAAGTGTTGTCAATGAGTTGATTTGTTATATAACGGCCTCGGTCTGTCGAGCATTCTCCGAGGAAACGTCATCTTACATCCTTGTAAATTCTTTCAAGTGTCCTATCATTTGTAGCTAGTAAGCTTTAAAGGAAAATCAAAAACATCTGCCCCACTTTGGATGGATAAGGTTAATGAAAGACAAAAAAGAAAGAGAACTCATTAAAAATATCAGAATGCTACAAAATGTGATTTATGCTTGCTTCGTTCACTTCTGATATTCTCTTCAAGCCTTTTTGTAGCCTTCAAGTCTTTTTGTAGCCTTCAAGGAAGATATGTCTCTTGTGTTGTGAGAGTGAGTCCTTCAAATTCTCCCATTCTAAAGTCTTCATTTAATACATGAAGAACACCATACATTATTATTTTTTTATGTGTCTACTTTTACGTAGGAGAAAGAAAAGACATGTATCCTTTCTTTTTCAAAAAGGTACTACCACTCCTTCTTTTCTCATTCCTACTTCATTCTTCTTCATGTCTCGGACCTTGAAATGTGACTTGCTTTTGATTAGAAGATGTATTTATATACTAAAAAAATCTGACTGTATTAAATACTTGAAAGACAAATATTAGTTACATACTTTTTCTAATATGCTCTTTTGAATACACTCAATTAATGATTGAAATTTATTGAAAATAACACATTTGTGTGTGTTTCATTTCTCATTTAATGATTTTTTCCTGATTTTATAGTTTTTAATAAGTTTCAGACTATATGAGAGTGTGTATTAGGAGAAATGTGTTAATAGTACTTCTCATACTTAAAATTTAAATGTTGGTGTATATTCGAAAAATAAGAGAATAAAAAGTCTAATGTTATAGACGAGAGTATATAAGAACAATAAACCTTAGCATTTGAACTTTATAAAAGCTTAGGCACATGTACATTTATGAGTTGAGAAAACTTAGTTAGACATAAAAGATAAGTGTAAGTTTTCTTTAATAAACGTTGGACGAAAACAATAATGCATGCATTGGACGCTAGCTTTTCAAGAAAGCATGGGACGCAACATTTTTAATATAAAGCTTTGCATGCTAAGTTATTATGAAAGCTTTGGACGACGCATGTCAATTTAGTGTGTTTGGACACTTCTAGCAAACTTATTTTTTTGTATAAGATAGAACGAATTATACCTAAATAGGCATTAGACTCATATTTTTCCTACAAAGCTTGATAGACCTCATTAGTTTATTAAAATTTAATATTCTTTGTTGTTATTAAAATTATGAGATTTTTAGGAGTTAGAAATTCTTCATGTATTTGGTTCCAACAAAACAGGGTGAGTCAAATTATCAATAATACTCTAGTTTAGTTTACCTAAAAAGGTGGATTAAAAAATTAGCCCAATTGGCCCTCACATGTTTTATCACTCCTAATTTTAGAAGTCTTTTTTTTTTTTGGTATTTTTAGTGAAATTTTCTATTATAAATTTGACATGGTGATACTTGTGCTAAAAAGTTTTAATAATGGTCACATTTCTTTTTAATAATAGACGTGTATAAAATATAAACGACATGTATATAAGTAAGCAATCTCTAGGATACTTGAAATACTTAGATTCTTCAACTTTGTAATTAAAATTCTTGGATTGGATGTTCAAACTCTCCAAGCACATTCCGAGACGCTATTTAATTTTGTTAAAACTAATTGAGGATTCGATACACGTTATAAATGTACCAGCTTTATATCTATCAAAAATTTGTAGTATGAAGTATCTTAACAGTAATACCAAAATAAACCGTTAACCATGAAGTCCCTTCAGGGATTGAACGATCTTAAAAGTTAAAAGCATTGGATTCAACTCGATTGCTTTGCTTAAGGTTACATGTTGTAGACAGAGTAGTACAATTATGGCACCCTCCAAACGTGGCCCAGGTCATTCGTCTGTCTCGCATTATCTTTTTGTCTCATGCCTATAATTATGTCCGCTCTCATATTAGATTTCTTCATGTAACCTTTGGGATGAGAGCAATAATAAGAAAAACGTTTAATAGATACAGATATTTAATAAAAAATGATAAATGTTGATAAGATATTTAAAATAAAAGATAATATGTGTATATTACTCCGCTAGATTCCTTAGCTTTCTCCTCAATATCTATGACATCATACTCTCAAATCCTCAAATATTATTGTCACGTGAATCAATCACTAATAGCTCGATGATACCGCGTCAACAGTGATTCGAAAGAAACATCTGAACCTTTTCTTTAATTTGTTGAATAAAAGAAACATATGAACCATGCTTTGTTATATGATGTGATCATATTTTAATTAATAAATAATAACAAGATGTGTGAGAGGAGAATCATCCCATGTCAGTTTTCTATTAACTCACTTACACTAATTTTGTACATATATTATATCTATACGTGGTTAAGAGACAAATCGAAGTGGTGACCAGTGTGAAAATATTGTGCAAATCCCGGACATGTAGAATATGATTGGTTTTCTATTTGGGTGTTTTAAATTTAACTTTGAGAATAAATTTAGTTTAAAAGTATGTTGAATATTAAACTTTAGTACTAAAAACATTTTTATAGAAGTAAGACATGAATTATTTTTGAAAACTTAGTTTGTAAACTTAAGTTCTAACAAAAAAATCATAAATTTTAATTAAACATGCATTGTATGTACAATTCATAATTATGCTTTGTGTAAAACATGTTTGGTATTATGTAAAATTTGAAAAAAGTTAATTTCATATTTTTATTTTTTTTGTATTTATTTGGTTATGTAAAAATAAAATATAATTTTGTTGATCTGTAATGGAAACTCTATTAGAAGGCAAACTGATGTGACTAAGAAACTTACATATTGTATAATTTAATTACAAATTAATTAAATAATTTGAGACGGTTAAAATTTCTCAAAATAAATTAAATAATATATGATGGTTAAGCATTTGCAAAAGTTTTATTTTCTTTCATTTTTAATAAGATTAGGAAGGAAGATGAAACTTTTAGGTGTGCTTGAAAGATAGAGAAACAATAATTAAGTCTCATAGTCATGTCAGAACATTGTCTAATAGAATTATTATTGAGAATCAATAAAAATATATTTTATTTTTATAGAGATCAAATTAATACAATTTTTTTTTATGAGAATAAAATTAATATTTTTTGAATTTTAGAGGGACATAAAAATATTTTACTCTTATCCATTTGTTTTACTTTACTAATCAATTTCAAGACATTAAAATTAATTTGGATGGAATTAAGTATGTGTTTGCTAATTTGTTTGGATAATTATTGTAACATAGAAAATTAATTTTGTTGCAGATAAATTTGATTCTCAGAAATGTGAACATTTTGAACTTTCTTATTAGGTAGAGTTAATTTTGAGTGCGATCAGCCATAGTTTATTTGTGCTTTTAAAGTGATTATATTTTTCCAATAAATAAAGTCAATTTTCCAATTCACTTATAAAATATTATATTCAAATATAAATTAGTCCGCATAATAAGAATATGTACAAGAATAGAGGTTCCTCATTTGAATCCTGTGAAAAATTAATATTTTGCGTAGGAATGAATTGGCACAAATCTGAACAAGATTGCTTAGAAAGAAATAAGTGAATATATTAAAAAGAAAATAAGATTACATGAGATATTGTAGAAGATTTCAAAATTAATTTTAACTTCATAATTGATTATAAGGTATAATAATTTTGAATAATTTTTGCATGGAATAAAAAAAATAATACTAAATTTACATCTAGTTTAATTTTATAATTAAGACATTCAAATATAAATCACATTACTTTAAAATAATATAAAAAATTAATTTAATTCAAAATCTCTATTAGAGAGAAATAGTGAGATTTGGACTGTAAAGTAAAGCAGGTCGATAAATATAATTAAGCATTAATGGTTGACGACAAAAAGTACTTGACACGGTGAGTTTTGACCATTCCTTATGCTGACACGTGATTGAGTGATTCGGAGCTTCATTAACATTTAAACATTCTCCATTCAAAGTGTTACTATATATTCATGCTGTCACCACTACTTCAAACCCAAAACACAATAATAATAGTAATAGTAATACTTAGTTCACCTCACTGACACATGGAACCAAAGTGCACCATAAACTGTCGCCGGCCGGAGTTGGTTCCGACCCCTCTGCCGGAGAGTCCTCGTGTGCCCATGGAGTTTCTGTCACGCTCATGGAGTGCCTCAGCTCTTGAGGTCTCAAAAGCTCTTGCACCTCACTCTTCTTACAACAACACCACTTCCATTCCAGAAGAAACTTCTGCTTCTGCTCCCAACCACAACAACAACTCTTCTTCTCAGGACTTCTCAACCATCTCGTCCAAGAATCAGTTCTCTTTTGCTTCCTCTGCCACCTCCCAGCTCGTCCTTGAACGCATTATGTCACAGTCCGCAAGAGAGGTGCTTTTAAATGTTATACGAAACTTGCTACGTTACGTTCTTACATATACATACATACATTGTTTTTATTCTTGATCTCAACGATGTTGGGTTTTGAAGTTTGTTTTATTGTTGACTATGTAACAGGAAGTGTCTCCATTAACTTCTGGAAGATTATCTCACAGCAGCGAGCCTTTGAATGGTGGTGGTTCCTTAACCGGAACAGATAGCCCTCCGATTTCACCTTCAGATGAATTTGACGATGTTGTTAAGGTATCATCATCTCACACACTCTTTTTCAGTCTTTACCCTTTTTTTTTCTTTTGGTGGGCCCCGATGGAGCGAGTTGCTTCTACTCTCACAGGTGCAATTTGTTTGAGGAAACTCTCACTCTGGTTTTTCTACTTTTCTTTTTAAGAATAATCAATTTAGTAAATTAAATTCCTTTTAACTTTTTAAATATGGAGAATAGTGCATTTGTTTTGTCTCTCTGATTAGTCTTACAATCTTACAATACAAGACATGGAAGAAGATTCTCTTCTTAAAAGACAGAAAAAAAATATATTAAAGAATGTAAAAAAATTTGCAAAGACAGATTTGAGGGCCCCATCTGTGTCCCTATAGAGTGAGGATTCTGTGTTGTTTATAGCATATGCAGCTCCTTTGGTTTGTGTGTGTGTGGATGCATGGAAGAAAGGTCTCTGTTCAAAAAATACTAGTAATTCGTTGGAACTTGGTGCTTTCGGCTTGAGGGGAGAGTTTAATGACTTTGGATCAACTTTATCTTCCCCCACTCTGCACGGAAAATGGAGTGTGAAAAGAAAGGGAAAAAATGGGAACTAGAGTTGTGAAGATGAATTAATGAGGGTCATGTCTCAATGAAATTTTACATTTTGAAACCAGCAAAGTGCTGAATGCTGAGGTGTGTAATGTTGCAAATTACTGATTAAAGGTGTTAAATGTTAATGATGTTATGTGTTCAAGTCAACTTGCCCGATTTGGTGATTCTGTTTGCTTCACAACAGGACAAAGATATTGCCTGCACATTGCTCTTTCTCTAGATTCACGCAAACAATTTCACCTTTTAGTCTTAGTAGGCCAAGTGTTGTTGATTTGGCCTTAGAAAGAACAAGAAAGGAAAAGAGTCTTGGTTTTGTTTATGTAAGTTGGAGATACTATGTGCACGTTTGGATACCAACCATAATCAATTTTAGCTCCTAAAACCACGGTGAATAATTGAAAAATCAGAAGCAACAGAGTTGCTTTGCCCTTACCATGAAGAAATAATCGATGTGCGGTGACCGCAAAACCAAACACACACTATATAGGATGTGTTGTCGTACCTTTTGGTATTGTTTGTTTTTCTTCACTGCTGAAACTAATCAATGAAATCATAATGTGGCGAGGAAAAGACGTGTGCCAGTGATTCTAGGGACAACCTTGAATGTTGTCAGCAGTCCTATGACATGTTTTCTTGAAATGAAAGAGGAAATAGCTCTGTAATGTTAAACCAATAGAAGTACACAACATGACAGACTTGCATGTTTTTTCTATCTAAAAAAGGAAAATCAAAACAAGCTGAACTTGAAATAACTCAAGGGTTAAAGTATGTTTTGTTTAAGGCTAGGTTAAATGGACATACATTTTCATGCACTTTTGTGAGAAGTAAGAATTCATAACTTTTGATTCAACAGCTGTTTGGAGCCTCCCAATGGTAAACCAAACATGCACTTGGTATGTTTTCACCAAGTAAAACGCAAAGTAATGCTTATGGTTTAACCATCATTAATCCTTATGAATGTGGATGCAGTTTTTTCGGGCAAACAATTCCATTCACCCATTATTCAATGGTGGAAGAGCCAGTGCAACTATTGGCAATGGCACGGCTTGCTCAGGACCTAAAACTGTTGGAAGATGGTTGAAGGACCGAAGAGAAAAGAAGAAAGAAGAAAACAGAACCCACACTGCTCAGCTGCATGCCACTATATCAGTGGCTGCAGTGGCTGCTGCTGTAGCAGCCATTGCGGCTGCAACAGCAGGCTCATCTGCACCAAGCAAGGATGAGAAGATGGCAAAGACTGACATGGCTGTTGCTTCTGCAGCAACATTGGTTGCTGCACAGTGTGTGGAGGCTGCTGAAGCAATGGGGGCTGAGCGTGATCACCTTGCTTCTGTGGTTAGCTCTGCAGTGAATGTCCGTTTTCATGATGATATCACTACTCTTACTGCTGCAGCTGCCACAGGTAGAGTTTTTGCACTCATTAAGCATAAAATGTGTTTGCAAAGGGTTGGAAGATGTTTGCAAAAGGTTGTGAGACTTAACCATACAGAATGACTAATTAAGCTGTTTCAACTGTCAAGAATCAACCAGAGTCTAAACTCTAATGTTTCATAGTTAGTTAGTCCCTTGGTACCATAAGTATAAAATGTGTGTCATGTTCATGTTTTGGTTTCCTTATGTATTTTTTGTCTTTCATATGCAGCTCTAAGAGGGGCAGCAACCTTGAAAGCAAGAGCTTTGAAGGAGGTATGGAATATTGCCACAGTGACACCACTAGAAAGAGGCATAGGGGGAATTGGACTATGTGGTAAAAGTATTAACAGTAATACCAGCAATACCAGCACTACTGATAGTGGGGAAATTTTCAATGGAGAAAATTTTCTAGGGTCCTGCAGCCAAGATCTACTTGCTAAGGGCAGTGAATTACTCAAGCGCACCCGTAAAGGTAATAACAATCACAAATGCTACTATTAGCGGCACTATCTTAGTCATTTTCTTATTTGCAAAAATGATTAAACTACATTTTTTGTGGTAAATGCAGGTGATCTTCACTGGAAAATAGTGTCTGTTTATATACATCGAACAGGCCAGGTAAATTTTTGTTTTAAGAATTCAAAGCAGATGGAGTTGAATTAATGTTTATTCCATTCAATCACAAGGCTTGCAGACATTTCAGGTAATGCTAAAAATGAAGAGCAGACATGTTGCAGGAACCATTACCAAAAAGAAAAAGAGTAAGCAGCCATTAGATTACAACTTTGTTTTGCTAGCACAGCACTGAACCAGCCATAAACAATTAACGGCTCATAACTCGTGCTCTAAAATTTGCAGATGTTGTGTTAGATATATGCGCGGATTTACCAGCATGGCCAGGAAGACATCTTCTTGATGATGGTGAAAAGCGACGGTACTTTGGTTTGAAGACAGACGCAAGGGGAATTGTGGAGTTTGAGTGTCGAAATCAAAGAGAATATGACATTTGGACACATGGGGTTTCAAGGCTTCTCTCTGTTGTTGCACAAAGACAAAACAGATATGGAAATTGCACTTAATTCATCTTGTTACTACCAACAGGGTCTAGCTAGCTTTTGCTGAGTACTGAACTCAATTCAAACTATATATGTATTGTGATGTAATTTGCATGTGTTTAGCCTCAAACAAGCATCATTGGCAAGGACTCAAATGGACTTGGTGACTTCCGCAAAAAAAACAACAACAATTCTAAACTTGTATAATCGTAGGAATATTTTTTTCACCCCATGACAATGTGTGTCAAGTCACCTAGAGCTAAGAATCGTTGCAATGTTGTCATACGTTGTCATGAAGAGCTTATAAATATAAAACGATTCATGTGTTTTCATTCAACAACTTTAGCTTTTTAAGTATTGTTTCTTGACTTGGCATTTAAAGGTTTTATTGTCAAGAGTTTGATCTCCTGCTCCCCTTATTAATCTAAATAAAAGATCAGCAACGTAGGAGAACTTCAGATTTTGGATAATTAGTTCACAACAATAATGAGATGTATGTGAACATGCATGCGGAGGACTATTCAAAGATGCAGTACAATTGAGAGCTTGCAGCCAACAGTGAAGAAAATTGCTAGGATTTTCCACGCTATTACTGTAATCTTAATTGCCTCTGAAGTAGTGGTCGTTTGGACTTTTAGATAGTTTGTCAACATCAAATACAGTTCCACACTATACGGAACATCAAATAGAATCCAACACGAAACAGATTAGGGTGTGTTCGTTTGTGTAGAAAGAGAGTAGAAATCTAGCGAAATGAACAGTAATATGACGTGGGATCTACATTTTTACACTTTATTTTAATTCAAAATTTTCATCTCAATTCATTTTCTTTCTATTTCTTTCCTCTGCTGATGGAGTATTTGTACGAAAAACCCAATTGTCGTACTTATATTAGCTACCATCTAGGCAAAATAAAGTGAAATAAATCGTTAAAGCATATAACAGTTAACTGAGCCAAAAAGAAGAAAGGCATCAAGATGACATGTATATTTGCAATTCAATGCAAAATTCCATCTTTTCAACAAATTACCAACAGCGTGACAATTACAAGGAATTACTGAAGAGATAATTTGATAAAGAAGTATCTTTTAACATAACATTCTAGTTCTCCTTAAAGCAAACACATGTACCAAGGCAAGGAATATATGCTACTAGAATGATGTCCTTAGTTAACGGCTCTAAAAATAGTAAGCAGAGAAAGGAAGAGGTTGATGACATCCAGATACAAGGCGACTGAAGCCCATATGTACTGATCGTAGGTGTATCTCTTGATGAGGTTGTTTGTGTCATATATGATGTAGCCAGAAAATATGATTGATGCCAGGACCCCATAGATCATCGTTGAAATCCTACCCAGTGGAAACAGAAGCTGCAAGGAAAGGAACAACACATCATAACATAATTACATAAGAGGGGCTAATAGCCCAATAGTATTGTGCATATAAAGTACAAGACTGTTGTTTCCTGCACTTCCAAGTTGCTTCTTGGACATCTTTCTTTTAGCTTCTGGAATGACCAATCCGGAATGTAAAATTACATTCCAGAAAGATTATAAATTTTGGCTTCTGGAATGGTCAATCCCAAAGTTAAATAAAACCATTCCGGAAAAGGTGCAGGAAACAACTTGGAAGTGCAGTGCAGGAAGAAACAGCGCAAGCACAAAGGTTTAATGACCCAAATACCTGTATAAAGGCAAAGAGCATAAGAACTAGCAAAGCTCCGAACAAGAATGGGCCCAAAAAGTTGAAATCATGTCCTCTTTTTGCGGCCCAAAAGGTGTACAGAGTCAAGCTGACCACCACTATTGTAGTTAATATCACAGATTCCAGAATAATTTTCCCTGTATCCAGTTTCCAGCTTCATTAGAATTTTTTTTTGGCAATTCTCACTCAAAAATGAAACTATTCACCAGCCACCACAGGAGGAAGAAAGAAAAATGCTAAAATATGATGTGACTGCCAAAATTAACGCTTGTTGCCAAGGACTACAGAAATTTAATGCTAGGCTTCCAAATTTTCACTTTGCTACATGCTTGGGGAGGCTAATAGACCTGCACAGTATCTAATGAGGTGCTTATGGAGTAAACTCATGATGTTCTTGCTATTTTATCTTAATAAAGTTTCTACCTTAAAAAAATAATAAAAAGCAGTGTCGTTGATGGTATTAAATTCCAAGACCCTAAGCTAAAGTAACCCAAATGAAATTATAAAAAGGGTTAATAACAAGAACAAACAGCCTGCCTGACATCCTCCTCTTCGTACGCCTAAAACATGAAATGCTATTAGAATAACATAAATATCAAGTAATCAATCAACCAACATGTAACCAAATTAAGCAGACCACAAACAGTTTGCACGTACGGTTCTAAAATCAATATGAACTTTTCTTTTTATATTTAAAAAAAGGCTCATAATCATTGGTAAACGTACAGATGAAGCCTTTGTTTGTTTGTTTTAAAAATTACAAAACCAATTCTTACACTTTCCCATGAAGCAGAAAACACACATTCCACTATAGGTATAACTATGTGATTCAGATTAATTTAAACACAAATTTTGAGCACTTTCATTGATTCAAAATCAATTCTACTAAACTTCAAACCAAAGGGTCACGCAACGTATATAAATAGTTCTACTATCCGAATATAAAAAAATTAACATTGTAGGTAACACACTGTACAATTATTTTTGTCTCTTTCTTACTTTTCATATTTTTCGTATACAAACATCTAAAAAATACATCCCCCATAATAAGATACAAATCATAAATGACAAAAACAAATGATCATTAACAAAAGAATACTATAAAAGAAGAGAGAATGTTGATGAGATGCTACCGCTAGTAAAGGCGCAAGTCAATCCAACCGCAAAGGCTAACGTAACGGTGAAAATGAAGAGAAGGATGTAATTGAGAGGGTGTTTTTGGTGGTAATAGTAAAGCGGACACGCAGCTGCAAAATAAAAAAAGAAAAAAGATAAAAGAATTATAATATTATAAAATAAAACATTTATGTTCGGTAACAGACCAAATATTCTTTTGCAATCATAAGCGTAATAAAAAAAAAAAAAGCATTTATTAAGAATAGTAAATTAACGGCTGGGGAACGTATATGCGTACTTATCAATGGAGCAATGAGGAGGAGAATGTAAAGAGCAAGGCCTCCGGGGGAGGAAACGAAGAAAAGAGCGATGGGCCGAACAAAGACGACGACGGAGGCGACGGCGATGGTGAGGAGCAACTGAATGGTGAGGATGGTGTAGACCTTGCGAATGAAGGCCCAACGGAGTTGAGGGTTCTCAAGCATGGTGGGGTAGAGTGGACTGGGATTGCCATTGTTATCCACACCGCTTTCAACATCTCTTTTCATCAACATCTTTTCTTTTCTTTCTTTCCTCAGTGCTTAGCCTACGTACGTACGTACGAGTCTTATATTCTATTCTCTCTGTGTTATCTGTTTAATTTGTTTTTTATATACTGAGCAGAGAAGAGATTCTTACCCTTCAATTCGGGAAAGGATAACATGTGTCATATGTGCATTGTCTTCTGGGCCTTTTCTCGTACTCTACTTCTTTCCAGTGTACTCTATCACCTTCTTACGTTATTTCCTGCCGACTTTTTTTTCCACGTTATTATTGAGTTTAATGCCACTCATTCCTATATCTTTGAATACAATTTTTTTTATGATAAAAAATAATACGTTTTTATTTCTTTAAAATTTTTCAAATTTTTGCTTTTATATAGGTTTTTCAAAATTATTTGTCTTATTTTCATCCATCTATATTTTTTTTTATATAAATTACATGATCACGCACATAAGATAATTTTATTTAAGTCTTGTAAAATTATCATGAACTGACAAATTATTCCTTTAAATACATTTTATACATTTATCTATATTTTGAATATTAATACTCTACTTTTGATCTTAGTTTTCTCTAGTATAGTATAAATTTAACAATTTAAAAAAAAATAAAAATAGCTCTATTTTTTTCAATTCCAACTTGATTTTCCTCAATTAAAAGTTTTCTTTTGATACCAGACATCCTAAATTCCAGTCAAACTTAGTTTGACTAAAATGAACTTAGTTCACCAAGATTCCACCATATGGAATTAAACATGGACTAAACGAACCGACACCCAACCAAGACATTATTTTACTTGCTTTCCATTCTTTTATTGAATTTCATTTTTTTTTTAATCCACCCACATCACCTCAATCTAAACTTAGTCTTTCTGAAAACTTGATTTTGAGAGGTTATTTTCACATCCTCACGTTATTACCATCTAGAAATAATGGAGATATATTTTCCATCGCCGAGATGGATGGATCATGCATGTACACTCATGCAACAAGACATTGAATTAACATCAAATAGAAACAAACACGAAATGGAGGGAAGATCCTTTTCTCTTCTAGGATTCGTCGAGAAACAAATGATAATGGAGGTAGTGCCAAGAAGCAACATAACACGGAAAAGAAAAGAAAGCAAACAGGAGGTACAAAAATAAAGGTACAGAACAATTTGTTCTGCTGTGTTGGGCAATTTAGACATATGCATTATTATAATTGGGAAAACAACAATATTACAAGCCAAAGTGTTTGTACGAAAAAAAAAAGCCAACAGTTATACTTATTTTTTTAGTTATTAGTTATGATCACTCAATCACAATAAAGTGTCAACAAATCGTTAAAACATATAACAGCTTAATTGAGTCGAATAAAAGAAAGTTGTCAAGATGGTAAATGATGTGTGTTGAAAAATTCCATCTTCTAATAAAAAAACATAGCAGCAGTGTGACAATCTCATGGAATTACTAAAGAATAGCTTCATAATAAGAACTCTCTTCTCACGTACCGAAGATTCTAGTTCCTAAATAATTTAATCATAAGCATATTGGTTGAGATATGCATGACTTTTTGAATATGTTTATAAGAGAATTGATAAATCTAAGGGTTATATATAACGAGATGTTTTGAATATGTCCTCTCACAAGTTTAGCTAGGTTTGATATTTGTTTATAAATTTTAGTGTTACTAATTAATTTCGAATTTTTAGTTGTACAGGAGGGTGGCTGCTTTGTCACATTTTGAAATGTCAAGGACCATACATTGCATATTAAGATGGTCTTATTATTGATAAGCAACTTTTGCAGGAAAGGTGGAGGAGAAAATGTCATTTCAGTGCAAAAAAATGGATATTTATCTTCAGTATTTTATATCTAAAGATCATTCAGAATTCGAATATAAATTACTTAGTTGTGTTAAAATATGTTAACAACTTTATGTTGTTTACATTTCATGAGGAAAAGAAGAAGTGAGGGATGGGGCGAACTAAGACATCGACGGAGGCTACGGCAATACATCTTCAGTATGAATGACCAACGTAGTTCAGGGCTCTCCACCATATGCTCGAGTACATGGCAATGCCACCGTTCTCCACATCCGTTTTCGTCTCTTCTTTCTGCAATGACATCTCTGTCTTTCTTCTATCATCACAAGCAAGTGAAGCAAAGAAAGAGTAGCATATACTATATAAAATATAGATGCTTTTATTTTAATTTTCTAGGCCTTTCTCACTTCCACTCCCACTCCCACTCCGTGTTGACGTATGCAATGCAAGTCTTGCTCTTAATGAGTAAAAGTTCCAACAGGTGTGAGAATAGAAACTGCAGCACGCAGTCTTATATATACCCACGTCATGCCTATACGTATTGTTAGGGTTAGTAACTAGTATTCTGGTGCTAAGATACTAGTTAATATTTTTTTTTTAAATTACGAACAATACAAATTTATATATTTTAATAAAAAAAATCTTTAGGTTTTTTGACCAATTTTTAAAAAATATTAATTATTAATATTTATCTTATTGTTATAGACATCTATTAGTCATGAGTAATTACATATATGTCCATTCTTTATTGCCCTTTCTTAATTACGTACTAGTACGTGTAATTTCTGCCAAATGCCAATTACGTCTTATTGTGGTGCTATTAACTATTAAGCATGAATACTAAGGATTCAAACCATCAGTCTTATAAGGGTGTCTTTATTTGTGTTCCACCAATAAAAAATTGTCATGTTGTTTAAAAATTCACTTTGATTTTTTGCTTTTTCCATAATGCCCTTAACAGATCCCATAAGATAATGGCGGATTAGAATCCTGGATCAATGGAGGTAATTTATTTAAAAAATAAAAATTAAATTTTTAAGTTAAATATTTAAATAAAAAATTGAGAATAATGAGATCAAATATATAAAATTAAAAAAAATAAAATATGAAATATAAAAATATGAAAGTAATGTGTTCAAATATATAAAATTAGGGGAGTCAAAATATAAAAATATTATATAATTATATATAATTTTTTTTAAGTGAGGGACTAGGATCATGAATCAATAAAGATAAATTATACAAATTGAAATAAGGAGGTTCAAATATATAAATATAAAAAAATACAAAAATAAAAAATTTTACTTAAAAAAATTATAAAGAAAATATTTACTTATGAATTTTTAAAATTATGGAGATGCATGTGCACCTGGGTTTAATGTAGATCCGCAAGCGGATGTCACTCTTTTTTTCTTTTTTCTTTTTTTTCTCTATCATCATACTTATTTTAAATCTGGACAGTTCTAACGCCGTTATTTTCTTCCATCCTCATCGTCACATACGCCTTACTTATTTTTTGAAACTTAGTAACATTTGTATATAATTGTTATTGTTAAGATGATCCGTAAGTTTGTATAGATTTATTGACATTATTTCCATAAAATTTAGACGGAGAATAGCAAATGTATGTATCTGCAGCAATGTCAATAATTTAGTTGCGGGAAGATAGATGAATGCTACTATGCTTAATTGTGATATTGATTCCTTTAAATATCAACGGTCAACTTTTAATTTTACATCCTTTTAGTTAATTAATCTGAACACATGCATTATCCTCACGTGTGTGCCTCAATTTATTTATACCCGTTGCTGTGAAAGGCCAAATATTTATTGGTATTCTCCAATAGAAACAAAGTGATTGAATTGAACCACCTTGCATTGTACCCTTTTGTTGCATGACAACTAAAGAACTATATATGATCACATGCATGGACATGTTAATTAGATGATGACACGATTGGGATGGTTGGGGAAATTATATATCAACGTGTCATGTTATGTGTAAGAATGGAACAAGTCATGGCCTAGCTAGGGACTAAAATGAGAAGAAAAATACGATGGGTGCATGGTTAGATCAATTGTTGCCTTCTTGAGGGCTCATTTTGAACGGCCTGTGGATGTCAATTATAATTCAGTTGAGGATGTACCATCACGAAGTCAAGCTAGCTTTGTGCATGCGCTAGGTTTATTCATCAAGGATATCATTTTTCAAATATGTTTCTCTCAAAATTGTTTAGTTGTAATTATTGACATTAAATTTCAATTGAACTGTTTATTTTTATGGGGTTGTGTTCAGATAGTACGTACGTCGTTGCTTTCTGTCTCAGGGTCCAAGGAGATGTACAACACATTTCTCTCTTAGCAATTAACATTGCTGATTAAATTTATATATAGTGACTACGAAATTTCGACGAAAATGAAACTAATAACAAATTACAACACGTTTACTAAATTATTTTATAAAATAATATAACTAAAATTTATCAGTTTAACACCTTTTACTTGAGTTTTCTTCATGTAATTCTCTGTTGTGTTGCTTCCGTTTAACTCAATTTTGGCAATTGTAATTTGTAAGGTTGAGTTCAAATATTGATAAATTTGTAATAATAATAATTGATTATAAATGTTTTAAAGCAACACTCTTTTCACTCCATATTATTTACGTGATTTGCGTGCTGGGTTGTGGACTATTTTACTTGGTATTCAGACAGCTTGGGCTCGTGGCTTTAGACAGTTTGTGGTTGAATGGGATTCTCAAATTGCTATTAACTTGCTTAGGAATGGTTGCGCTTCAAATCATCCTTGTTTTAGTCTCTTTCAGAGTATCAATCATTTTATTCTCAATGAGGAATCTTGCAGTAGTCTCATGTTTTTAGAGAAGGAAATCAAGTGACAGATGCTCTTGTAAACTATGGTTTGTCTTTAAACAGGAAATGAGAATATTTGATACTGTTCCTAGTTTTATTTGTAGAGTTGTGTTAGCATATGTAAGTTATACCGTGTTTCCTTGCGGTTTCTAGTGCGTTTGGGATCTTTGTGTCTCTTTCAGTAATAAAAAAAAAAAAACTATTATTTTTTTATCTTTAATTTTTTAAAAGTTTTGTTTTTAATCTTTGAATTTTTTTTTATCAATTCTTAGTCCTTTAACTTTTATTTTGTTTTAATTTTTAGTCCCTTAACTTTTTTTTTCTCTGTTTTTACTTTTAATTCTTTAAAATGATTAAAAAAAATTAAGGATGAAAAAAAAAATCAAAAGATTAAAAGTAAGAATGAAAAAAATTAAAGGACTCAAAATAAATTTGAAAAGTTTAGAGAATTTTTTTTTTAAAGGTTTAAGAACTAAAAAATAGTTTATTCAACACATATTTATGTGATTTATTACACTTGTTGAGCAGACATTATTACTTAAATGTTGAAACTGATTCGGGTTTGGAGTCTTAAAATCCCCTTTTTTATTTCAAGCTTTGAATATTGGAGATTCAAATTAACGAAACTGTAGACACACATGTAATGATGCTATAGAGGATTTGATAATTATTATGGAACTTATGGATTCAAATTCATGAAATTGCCTAGTATGAACAGTGGTTTCATTTTTATTTTATTTTTTGTCTTGTCACCTGATCAAGTTAGCTCTAGTGGTTGTGGGGTGTGGTGGGGTTCCTTCATATTCTATGATTTATGACCACTTCTTCTAGTTGCGCGCCTTGTATGAGCTAGCTTGTCAATGAAGCTAGATCTATATTTGACTTTTTGGCTTGCATAATAAGTTGTTTTGGGGGAAGAACTAGCTGTTACTGTTACTAGTTACTACAACTACTATGCCCACAAAGATGGAGGCAGAAAGTGAATGATAAAGGATTAATGAAAATGCTAAACCAAAATGACAATATTTTTGTGTAGGGTTAAAAATAGTAGGTCATTTCTATTTAGTAATATGATAAAATTCACGAAAAAAATAAATTAAAAGTATTACAGTATGAAATTAAAAAAATAAATTGATGGACCAAACTTAAAGAGGGAGATTAATGGAGCAACTATTTAGGACTTTTTCTTTGGGAGTAATTAAAAGTATTTAATGATATTAAAACATATTTTGACTAATATTTTTAGAAAATTCGTTACTAGGATTCTAAAAATAATTATAAAAATGTAATAATTAAATAATCTATTTTTATAGAAATTGAAATATAAATGTATAGAAAAACTATAATAAAATAATGAAAATATGGATAAACAATTTATTCTTACTGATATGAATAACTGAATACACGTAAATAGCTCTAGTTATGAACTGCAATGCATCACAACACGACGCAAAAGTGGCAAATCCAGATCAAATAGATATTCCATCACATTTTTATTATTCCTTATCTCATATAGTAATTATGTGGTTGGTGTTCATCTTTTGCACGTTATCATTTTCTATCAATTTTAATTGAGATAATGCTATCTATATAATTTTTTTTTCAACATGTTTAATAATTTAAAATATAAGAATAAAAATATATAATAAGATGAGTGATTAAAGATTTTTTTTATAAAAAAGTATTATAAAATTATGTAATGAATGTAATGTTATTCTTTCTAATAAGAGTAGGAAATTTGAAAAATAAAATAAGATAATAAATTTTTTTTTCAACAATAATAATTGGTTTTCTTTTGTAAAAGTACAATGATTAATTGTATGCATTTGTCATATGCAATTATGCATTTCCAAACCACATCCTAAGATTTATCCTATAAAAAATTATTTCGTAGGAATCACTCTGTTCACCTTCTTCTGAGAAAACGAAAGGTCGACAATGTTTACACAAAATTTTCAATATATCATTTCTGGATTACACTATAAATAATAAAATAAAACATTATAATTTCCCACATGCATTTTTCTATTTTTTTAATTCTTGTTTCAGGTTCCAAGTATAGTTTTTTATTTAACTGTTTATTTGACTTAATTTGTTTCATATTTAAAATTAAAATACGTTATAAAACATAGTGAAAAAAGTAATAAAAAAAAGGTTTAAAACTAAAGTAATTATTATTATTTAAAAAATAATCAACTCTGGTGTCAGCATTTTTTCAATTTCAACTCGGAAGGAAAACGTTTTCAATTGTGAAGCAATAGTGGCCGTAATTTGTATGCTCTGTCTCCGGGGAAAGGAAAGTGAGATACTCTCTCTATCACCAAACCAAAAGCACAAAAAAAAAAAAAAAAGTTAGTTAAAGTCCCAATTTTTCAATTTGATTTTCCTCTGCATATTCAATTCACAGTTGAACTCTCTCTATCAATTTCTCAGCAGCTGATTCGGTGAGTTGCATTTTTCTGCTTGAGATCTTTTCCTAGCAATTAATTAGGTATGGGGTTTGCTTTGTTTCATTTTATGCTGAACTCAAGAGACTAAGCATATCAGAATAATTAAAATTAAACTTCATTTTATTTTATTGCTTGTTGAATGTTGGTTGGTGCACCAAATCCTTACCTTGAGATTGATTGTTGTGTTTGTTGGCAGTGGAATGTGCACCCAATTTGTGAAGTTTTGATTTTGAAGTAAAAGGGTGTGGTGCTGTTGTGGAGATCCGAGATTTGTTTCGTCTCTTATGCCCCATGAGGAGTTTCTTCCCTGCTGAATCCTGTAAAGAGGCTCACCCAAATGCTTTGAATCCTCAGTCTTGGCTTCAAATTGAAAGAGGGAAACTTCCCAAGTTGTCATCACACCCCTCATCTGCCTCAATGTGAGTTTCTCTCTCTGAACTCACCCTTTTATTTATTTCAATCTCAAGCTTTGATTTTTGCCAAATTTTAATTAGGTTTTTTTTTTTTTTTTTTTTTTTTTTTTTTTTTGTGGGGTTGGGGTGTGGCGTTTGTTTTTCTGTCATCTGCTTTAGTGAATCTCTGATCAAGGTCCCACAGCCAGCTATACTGCCTTTCTTTAAGCCTGTTGATTATGTGGAAGTTTTAGCTCAAATCCATGAAGAACTCGAGTCTTGTCCTCCCCAGGAGAGATCAAACTTGTTTTTATTACAATACCAGGTCTTCAGGGGCCTTGGGGAAGTTAAATTGATGCGTAGAAGCCTCCAGGGAGCTTGGCAGAGAGCTCACACTGTTCATGAGAAGATTATATTTGGGGCATGGCTGAAATATGAGAAGCAAGAGGAAGAGCTAATAGCTGACTTGCTTGCAGCTTGTGGTAAATGTGCGAAGGAGTTTGCACCTGTAGATATAGCATTTCATCTTCCATTTGATGTAAATGCAAGTTCTGAGGGGAGAACGACCAATGAGAACTGCATTTCTCAAAATGTTACTTTTACGATTGGAAGTGAAAAGATAGTTTGTGATAGACAAAAAATTTCAGAACTTTCAGCACCATTTCATGCAATGCTCAAGGGGCATTTCAGTGAATCACTCTCTGAGACTATAGATTTGTCAGAAAACAATATCTCTCCCTCAGGTATGAAGGCAATAAGTGATTTCAGTTTGAATGGCAGTTTAATTGAGGTCCCTCCAAATCTTTTGTTGGAGATATTAGTTTTCGCAAACAAGTATTGTTGTGAAAGACTTAAAGATGCTTGTGATAGAAGACTTGCATCCTTAGTTTCCTCCAGAGAAGATGCTGTGGAGCTCATGGAATATGCTCTTGATGAACATTCAAGTGTCCTTGCTGCATCTTGTTTACAAGTCCTTTTGCGTGACCTTCCAAACTGTTTGAATGACAATCGGGTGGTGGAGATATTTGTTCATGCTAATAAGCAGCAGCTAGCAGTCATGGTTGGGCCAGGTATATTTGCACTTTTCTGTTTCTTAAGTGAAGTTTCTATGAACCTTAATTCTAGTTCAGACACAACAGCTCATATCCTGGAACGGTTAGTTGAGTTTGCTGAGAATGGCAAGCAGAGACTGCTAGCTTTACATCAATTGGGATGTGTAAGACTCTTAAGGAAAGAATATGATGAAGCACGTTGTCTTTTTGAAGGGGCTGTAAATGCAGGCCATATATATTCTGTGGCAGGTTTAGCTAGACTGGACTATATAAAGGGCGACAAGCTATTATCTTATGGGCAACTTAGCTCAGTCATTTCATCTGTTACTCCACTTGGATGGATGTATCAGGAAAGATCACTATACTGTGACGGTGACAAAAGGTGGGGGGACCTTGAGAAAGCAAGTAATCTGGATCCTACTCTTATATATCCTTACATGTACAGAGCTGCCACTTTAATGAGGACGCAGAATGCTCATGCTGCACTAGCAGAAATCAATCGGATTCTTGGGTTCAAACTTTCACTAGAATGCTTGGAAATACGATTTTTTATCCACCTTTCTCTTGAGGACTACAAAGAAGCTCTATGTGATGTTCAAACAATTCTTACTCTGCGTTCAGATTATAGAATGTTTGAGGGGCGTGTTGCTGCATCCCAACTCTGTACTCTTGTGCGTGAGCATGTTGAACGTTGGACAACTGCAGATTGTTGGGCACAATTATATGATTGCTGGTCTGCAGTTGATGATATTGGATCTCTATCTGTTATCTACCAGATGCTTGAATCTGATGCAGCAAAAGGTATTCTATACTTCAGACAGTCATTGCTTCTCCTAAGGTACGTTATGAACTTTTGGAAGTCAGTAGGAGTGAGTCAGTGATCAAGGGCTTAGTTTTCCAGGAAGTCATACTAGGTCCAAACCTCCATATTATAACCCCCCTCCCCTTTCCTCAAACAAAATGTTACAGATATTTGGTAACTGTCATTAATTGTTCAAAGCCTTGAACTTAACATACTATCATGTATATTAGGAATCTAACATAGTACTTGGTATTTTATGTTCACAATATAGAATCACATTGTAAGTTTCATAGCTAAGAACAGATCAATGATAGCTACTTTTGATCTGCCAGTTACTTTCACTTGAAATTCTGTTCTTTTAGAAGTTGCACATCTGTGAGACTGTCACAATAAACTCAACCACAAAGGAGGAAAAATCCACAAAACATAATATTTTTCTTTGAAATACAAGTTACCCCTGTGAAATTGTGTCTGGAAAGGAAAATTCTCTGGCTTCAGGGTCTTTATTTGTCTAAATATTGACTGAGTTTTATATGATGACTCTATAAATCTGATTTATTTTATTTATTTGACTTAGGTTGAACTGTCCCGAGGCTGCCATGCGAAGTTTACAGTTAGCTCGGCAACATGCATCAAGTGAGCATGAACGACTTGTATATGAGGGGTGGATCTTATATGATACAGGTCATTATGAGGAAGGGCTCCGGAAAGCTGAAGAGTCTATTGACATCAAAAGATCTTTTGAGGCCTTTTTCCTGAAGGCCTATGCATTGGCTGACTCTAGTATAGATCCATCATGTTCACCAACTGTTATTTCACTTCTGGAAGATGCCTTGAAGTGTCCTTCAGATAATCTGCGCAAAGGTCAGGTATGGTTCTATTTTACTACTTTTGCAAAAATATTTCACAACTTGTTTGGACCTAAGAGAAATGGAAAATTAATAGAAATAAATGTAAAAAAAATGAACAATTTTATTGAGTGATTGAGAATAGGAGAGATCTCTCCAAGGGTTTCCCCTTCGTAAATGATTTTTCCTTTAACACAAACTATCAGATTCACTTGACGAATCCCTCTAATCTTATTTCTCCTATTTATCAACCAACCCCTCGTAACTAACTAATGAACTAACTAGCTAACAGTTCCCTTATTCCATCCTCTTAATACATCCTAACAATGCCTCCTTTTCATCCCAATTTGCATTTTTTGCCAAAAGACTTCCAATGGACTTCGCTATCAACTGAAACTCACTTTGGCTATATATTAGCACTCCTTTGTCTGAATTTGTTGTTGGGGCCAAATGTTTTGTGGCTGGCCTCAACAGGGTCTGACCTTGCATTGAGCTGGGTGAAGCTCACCAAGCAAGGGTTGCATGAAACCTGATATTGCATTCTGAAACAAATATCCAATTTGGACCCTTGGGTTTGGGTGGTCTTTGATTGGGGTAGTCTTCAACAACCAGCTTCTCCTTGATCACAGTCACTTTGACCCCCATCAGATCTTTGTGTGGGGCATCTTCAGCATATAACTCCTCTAGAGTAGTGCCTTCATCATCGAATTCTCACTAATAGCTTCGACAACTCTCAGCTCCTCCGTAACAGAGGTGTCTTCCTCTAGGGCAATTGTGTGTTTGCTGTTTGGTGATTCTGGAGATGGTTGTGGGCTGACCAGTCTTTTCAAAATCCTTAGTTTGATTGCCACTGCAAGGCACTCCTTCCCTTGGATTCTAGCAAGAAGATGCTTCTTTTTCTGAAGATATTCCCAAAGCAATTTTTTTCCAGTCTTTCAAAGAGTCCGTGAGTCTGTTCATGTTTGTGTTCCAGGAGTCACTCAGATGCCAAGCATTTCGGACTATAGAAGTCAATTCAGGGTGGTCAAGTCAAGCTCCAAGAAACTTGAAATATCCCTGTTTCTGTCTAGTCAAGCCATTGTCCACAAATGATCCGACATATATCGACTGGATGGAATGCTCCCTTTCCATTGGATGAACTATTTCAATATATGTTTCTCTCATTGATTTTGCTTCATCTTTTTTGGTTTCTTCTCCACCACAAGGGGTGTGGCTTGTTCACTGAACCTTCTTTACTTCTGTTCTGGCTCCAAGAATTGCAACAGGGCGCCATCACACTCAAAACTGCTACCGTTTGAGTTCTCCTCCACCCACTTAGTCACATGCTGCATTGAATTCCTTTGTCCTTTCACATGTTCATCCTCAAGATTCTTTGCTTCTTCAGCTACCTTACGCATCATATGGTTCAACTCTTTTATTACTTATACATTTTTCTTGATCTCGAAAAACTGATTACTGCAGTCATTGGTTACCCGTTTCCATGACTCTTCTGAACACAAAACTCTACTATGGCCGCTGCTTGGTTCTGGTTTAGTTGCGTTTCATTGACTGCTACAACATTTGTCTATGATCAGAAAGGCTAGACCTAGACTTCCTAGAATGAAGCCGCAATTCACAATCACTGGTTTCCTCCTTCAAGAATACCATGGAATTCTCCATTCTTCTCCTCAACAAGAGTACTGTAGTTTCCTTCTCCCCAGAATATGGATCTGACAGTACTTCCCCTTATCCCTGGAATTTGGATCTTGCAGATTGAACTGATTTGTCAGGAACTAAGAGAGAAATGGAAAATTACCTTCTTCGCATCTCCACTAATAGAGGGTAGACCTCTACAATCAACTATCTTAATCTTGTTGAGAACCAAACCTGTGTGATATCTCTGATGGGAGGAACTGGTAGCAGACAATTAATAAGATCCTCCTGTAAGGAGGGTGTGTTTGGACTTTATGCTGGACAAACTTTAAATCCTTAGATAGACTATGGAGAACCATGACTATGTACACTTTGTCAATGTGCGATTCTAGACTTCCTAAAGTTACGAACACTAGGCCTAAGTTATAATCTTACTTCATTCCAGTTCAGAACATTAGCCTAAAGTTATAACTTATAAGCATGA
>PYAF01000320.1:1132298-1195989 GCA_007407185.1 Glycine tomentella
AGTGAAATGAAAATAATTTATCTAGAAAAAAAACAAGAGTTTAAAATTAATTAAAATTTAAAATTATAACACCTAAAAATTTATTTTTATCCATAAAATAAAATTTAAATTTATATAAATATCATATAAATATGTTTGTTTTGTCATTTTATATTTTTAATTATTTCAACAATTAGTTTTACTGATCATTTATGTTTTAATAAACTAATTTAAAAGTTTATAACTATTAATTGACTTTTCAATTTTTAGTTAATTTTTCAGCTTTTCATTAGTTTTGTCGAACATATATAGAATTAATCATAAAGATAGATAATGATGTGAGAATATTAATAGCTTATATGCATTATTTTTAACCATGTTATTAGACACTAGTTAATATGGGATTTTTAACCTGTGGGATTTTCAACACATTTCCTCGTGCTAAAGATTGAATATCTCTAAATGTGAAATTTGCAAAATTGATAATCTAAGGGTGATTTATTAATGATAGAATAGTAGATAATCCAATAGATCCAATGATAATCATTAAGATTGGTTTTAATGCTATCTTAAAATTTAGATTTGAGTCTAATTCAATCTAAAAATCAACTTATAAATTAAGATTATCTCTCCATTATGATCATTATTAGATAATGTAGAATCTTCAACTAACAACCAGGAAATATTGGTTAATTAAGTTAATCAAGATTTCTGTAAATATAGTGATAAGTATAATTCTAATCTAAACAATTGCCCCTCACCTGAATTGCCACTAAAAGCAAGACGTTGCATGATGTTTTAGTCAAAGGATGTTGCCTTTTACTAGGTGTGTCGATTTTTCGTCACAACGATCGACCAGTGTATGGGCTTTGCTGCATTATCAGGTAATGTGTAGTGGATTAAATAAGTAAATAATTACCTTTAATATTGTCTAGATTTTTTTATATATAACACGATGAAATGATTAGATAATGTGTGAATAGAAATAACTAAAAAACTTTCTTAATTTTCTCAATGTCTTTATCAGCGTATTATTTTATTAAAAATTGACATTTATGATTAAAGGCAAATAATGGATATAATTTAACTAGTTCTTTATGGATGAGTATCTAATTAATTATCATAAGCTGATATTTTGTCCGACCAAGGATTGATTTTTATTTTTATTTTTTTTTAAAACATAGGATTTTTTAAAACCTTTTTTTGGTACATACCTAGGATTGAATTGATCCGCACTTTTAAATTAATGGATTCGAAAGAGTTTTTCTATAGAAAAAGTCGAAAGTTGCAAGTTTAGAAAATTTTCAAAAAGAAAATATCTTTTTAAGAATTTGAGTGTAGCATGACTATAATAAATACGCATTTAGGTTGAGAACATGCACAAAGGAAATTAATAAAGAAGAAGGCAGAAACTATCTTCTCAAGGTGGGAGTAAGGAAACCAATAATTTGTCTGGCAACCTAAAAATAACACATCAAATGATAAAAATCTATAGTACTTTCGAGAACGTTGTAGAACATTCATCGGATTTATTTTTATAATATTTAATAGAATTTTCTTGCTGCGTGTGATTATAATACTCTGTTCACATGCACCTCACTAATATATATATCTATATATATCGTAAGAACTAAGAACCAATGCGAAACGATATGTGCTCCTTTTTTAATTGGGTCACAAAGTAATAGTATATATTATACTCAATAAGGTGACGATGCACATATATATTTAAAGGGGTTATACTGTTTGCTATTATTCCCACAGGTTTTAGATTAAACAAATACAGCTAAGACAATTTCGTTGTAAAGAAGCTTCTGGAGTTCTGGTATCAAGCATGGGCTGTGCATGGCTGACTCACTCACTCATATCGAGGGAATGGATATGGAGGAAGTAGAGTTTTGGTGGCGTGTCACACTACTTAGCTTGCCAACAAATTACTAAATGCTTTATGTTTTTGTTCTTAATTTGCCTACAAATATTAATTGTGTCTTCTGCTTTGGAAGTTGCTAATGAGTACGTATACATATTTTATATGAAAGGGTATAATAACGAGAGGCTTATTTTTAGAAATTCGTATAATTATACATCTAAATATCGCGGATTTTTGTTTTTAACTTTTGTATTTTTTTTGTTGGAAAAAATGATATTTTTTGGTGGGTTAAGAAACTATAAGTGCTATGAGAACTGTTTGAGATCTAGTGAGATAAAGAAAAATATAATTATAATAAATTTCATGATAAACTAAGAAGAGATAAAGATCATTGATAAATATTAGTGGTATACTTATAATCAATGAGTGTCCAAATATGATTGTTCTTTTTTTTTTTTATCTCTGATTCCAACAATTTTCATCCCACTTGTTTTAATACTCATTGTTATGGCAGAGATAAATACAAATATTGTTATATATCATAAGGTTACAAAATGGACTAAAAACAAGGAATTTATATTTGCATAAATTTAAAACAAAAAATCTCTATATTTTATAGGGATATAGAGATCATCGATTATCATCATCTTCTTATTAGAATTTCTCTTTTTCTCCTTTTCTTTTTGAGTTTAAAATTTTTTTAATATCATTTGAATGTGACGTGTTGCTAGAGTTATTACTGCCAAACGATAAATGGAAAGACGGAGAAGAATCATTAATTTTTTAATACGTTAACTTGTTCAATATGATGGCTTCAATGATTAGGATGGTGCAAACAAAAACTATCACATTGAACAAGTTAACCTAAAAATGGATGATTCTTTTCACTTTTCACATTTTGTCATTTGTTAATAACAATGTCGAGGACATGTCACATTCTTTGATGTGACATGCCACCATTAAATTCATTGTCTTTGCATGATTAGTTAGATGAAAAAAAGGAATAATAGGTTTCAATGTCTTTTTCCCCTAATCTTGAGAAGATAAATATGAAAATTGAATCAATTATAATTGGTTTGATTTGGTTAATTTGGTTCTTCATGTCAACTTGATCTAATGAACATCTCGAGTGCTTTGTCCTTGGTTTGAATGTTGGGTGGTTGCAACTGCTACAACTGGGCATGACGTAGGAAAACTCATAGTAAGCATGTGATTGATGAAAATCAAACCTTGATCGTACTCAAAATAGAAAGAATAGTTAAAATCAAGTTGAAGAGAACAACTTTTGGAGGACACCAAAGAGAATGAAAAAAGATAATGAGAGAACAAATGTTTAATGAAAATACATTTTCAATAGTTTACTTTTTATAAAGCATGTGTATTTTTTATGAGAAACAATTTTGTTCGAGTTGGATATAATTATTGTGGGTGTTAAAGCAATCTCCCTAGTATTTATTAGGGGTGTTAGCATATTGGATTGGATCAGTTTTGAAGGAAAAAATCATTTGATCTAATTACTTTGATTTTTTCAATTCATAATCCAATCAATTTTCTTTAAAACGTTAATATGAGACGATCCGATCCAATTTAAATCAATTTGGATTGGATCAGTTATCATTTTTAATCTTACTTTTATTTTTTTAGAAAATATTAAATAAATAATAAGATATATAATAAACAATAATTTAAAATATCAAACATTTCATTTATGTCATTATATAACTAGTAATAGTATGCTTTTTTAAATATACTATTAAAAAAATTTACTTAACTGGATAATTCTATTTATGCATCTCAGCTCAAATAGTTGATAAAAATTTGTCGTTAATTAAATATATTTTTTATAATTAGGTACAAGTTATGTGATAATTTTATAAATATATAAGAAATAAAAATATAAACATGGGTGATATTATCAAATTATGAAAATAAAATATACATATGTATAAGTTCGGTTTGGATTGGATTGGATTGTTTTTAAAAATCAAATCTAAAATCCAATCTAATTCAATAAAAAAAAAAGTTTAGTTTTCCAAAATTTTGATCCATTTGATTTTTGGTATATTCGATTTTTCAATTTTTTGAATTTATTTTTTTTGTTTTTATTGGATTGGGTTGTTTTATGAACACCCATAGTATTTATTATATCATATACTTAAGGCTCAAATTCAAAATTACTAATTAACTAATATAATCTCATCTCATATTAATTGATTCATGTGATCAGTATCATGATTTCAAAATTTTGAATACTCCTTGTAAAATGTTAAATCATCTAAATAAATATTTAAGAACAATGTTTCCTATTACACTAAGAGGAATAAAGAAAATGTTATATTAGTGGTCATTGGTGAATAGGAATGTCAAAATGGGATAGACTCAATGGATCAACTTGTTTAATCATTATAATCAAGTTGAGTTGTGTTGTGTAATTCAATACTTTAACTTGCAAAACACCCACCCAACGGGATTGGATTGAGTTGGCATTTCTTTCCCTTGAATTAGGTTAGATTTTCACTAAGTGTGTTCCTTGATTTACTAGATTTATAACAATTTTCTTTTTCTTTTAATTATATTTGATCATAAAGTTTGAAAACAGATTAAGACAACTAAAATTATTAAAAAATTTACAACATTTTTTGTTAATATGTCAACTCAATCTAACTTGACAAAAGATAAAGTCAAGTTAAAAATTTAGACCCATATAAAAATGAATTTAATCCAACTCAACTCACTTTTAAGTATATTGAATTGAGTTGGATTTATCTATTTGACATTTTTATTGATAAATCCAAATAGGTAAAGACTATTCTATAATAACTTAATATTAAAAATACAAAAGTAAAAGAATTTTATTATAAAAGTAAATAAATCAATTTATATTTTTAATGTGACAAATATTCTTAAAATAAAACTTAATATTATGTTAGTAACATTAACCATAAAAATGAATACTAACATAACTGTTTACGTAATGAGAATTGACAAGAGACTTAAATAGTAAATACGTGATAAGTTTTTAAATACATCACTTATATTGTTAAAATTGATATAATATATTTTTATGAAAGGGAATGCTGCAAATGTTTTAAATTATTATTATTATTATTATTATTATTTATAACTTGGATGAGAGTATATATGAAAAATTCAAAATTTTATTCTTTTAGTTGTTTTTTTCTTCATTGAATTATTTGTGTTTTTTTTCTTTCTAAAAATAATCATATTTATTATTTAAATATAAAAATTGTCAACATAATATCACATGAATACATGTAATTATTTTCATTTTCTATTTTTTATATAACATATTTTCAAAATACATTAAAAATTAAATAACCAACTTTTTTTTATTGTTCACGAAATATTTTGCCACCCAAAAAGTAAGCAGTGAGGTGACACTAGACATTTATGTACGGAAATTCTAAGCAGAGGTTTTTTTGTCGGATTTAGTGGCAGAGTTAAGCTTACCTCCCTCGACCAATGAGAAATAAGTAATAAATAACATTAAAAAATAGCATATAACACTAAAATCTTGTTCTGACAACAAAACCGGTGTTTCTTCACCCATCTACTTCCGAAAATCCTTCCCATAAATTCTGTGGTTTTGAATCTTATAATTTTAATGAACCAAGTGGTTTCTTACAAATGTTACCATCGGATTGAGGAAAAGGGGATCAAATTTGCCACCATTTGGAATGATATATTAAAAACATATATCAATATTCCAATCAAAATTCAAAACCACTCTTCCAAGTTCCAACATGTGAATCCCACAGCATTAAAAAACCAGACATCCCCCACCACCACACCATGGTGCTTGCCTCTGTAACTTCCAGAACTTTCCGAGCCATATATCCACCCACTCTCTTTCTCTCTCATCCACTTGCAATTTGCGGAAAAGAGTTAAATAAATCAATAAAATAAACAATATTGCTCCCAATATGTCTAGAATGTTCCAATTAATTCTCCTTTTTATTTTAATATCCACATAATATTTTATTTAAATTTTTCTACTACACTCCACTATTAATTTCTTTCTTTCTACATAAAACCTCAAAACACTTCAATCGCTTTCTTCCTAGTTAGGTATGTGTTATGACACACTCCATCCTGTTTTTTTTAACTGCTTAAACGACTTTCCAAACAAGGAAAGAGAGCCCTCTGCATTTTCAAACTCCAAAGCTTCACTTTTTTCCTCCACTTTTCACTGATTTCTAACCCAAACCCTATCCCTGAATCCCATTCGGATTACGCTGCATTAAATCCTGTTTTCCTCTGTTTTTATTATGTATTTATATTCCTCTTCTTCTTGCTCCTCTGTTTCGATGTAGTTTTCTTCTCTGTTTTATGCCAAGTCCATCCTTAGTTTTTATAGATTCTGCATATGAAGGAACCTCACAGACATTAACTTGAGGCAAGTTGATCGTGAGAAGACTGAATTAAAATTAACATAACGCAACCTTAACCCATCAAGTTTGTTCATTTTCTAAAACGATGAATTACTTGTACCCTGTGAAAGAAGAGTACTTAGAATCGCCGCCACCATCATCGTCGTCGCCAACAGTAGTTGATGAGTCAGCAATGGTTCCTCCTCCAAGACCAATGGAGGGGCTTCAGGAAATAGGGCCACCCCCATTTCTGACCAAGACTTACGATGCAGTGGAGGATCCCACTTCTAGCCACATAGTTTCATGGAACAGAGGAGGTGCCAGCTTTGTGGTTTGGGATCCACACGCTTTCTCCAGAGACCTCCTTCCTAGATACTTCAAGCACAACAATTTCTCAAGCTTTGTCAGACAACTAAACACTTACGTAATTCCTCTCTTCACCACCACCTTCTTCACTCTTTTTTTCTCTAATCCTTAGTTTTATGGGAATAATGTTTTGACATAACTTAAATTCGGTTTCATAGGTATTTTGATACCTGTTCTCTGATCAGAATTGTATTTTTTTTATGTAACATTTAATGCAAACTTTTTTCTCCAATAAAATTTCAGTTTTGATTGGAAAACAAACAATACCAATAATACTTATGGAACTGTTTTTAAGTTTTGTTGTTTTTGTTTTGCTTGCACATATAAGTAACAATCTCATCTTATGTTTGAGTGTCTCTTTTTTCCTGCTATCTTTTGTTGTGGAATATAGTTTCACTGTTCTATCGTTTTATATTTTGTTTAATCTTACACCTAGTTGCAGTGTTAAGTTTTCATATTTTATACTAAAACTAATTTAAAAATTATTATATGGAATTGTAATATTCAAATATTTAAAGTCACATGTTCTTTTGTGGGTTTTTTTTTAGACTTCTAGATTTCTCTTTTCTCCTATTCTATCTGTTCTTGCTGTGGCCAGTGGTACAGTTTGGCTTCACGCTCAACCACTTTGTTCATTTCCTATCATAATTATAGCAATTATGGTTCCAATTTATTCAGTGTGTGTTGACATTTTTTGGATTTTGGGTACTAAAAAATATGTGGGCTTAAATTTCATAGGGTTTTAGAAAAATTGATCCAGATAGGTGGGAGTTTGCAAATGAAGGATTCCTTAGAGGGCACAGGCACCAGTTGGCAAACATAAGAAGGAAACAACCTTCTCGGCCTTCTTCTTCTTCTTCTTCTCAACAAGCACAAGGTCACTGTGTTGAAGTTGGTCGCTTTGGACTTGATGAAGAGGTTGATCGTTTGAGGCGTGACAAGCACGTGCTGATGATGGAGCTTGTGAGGCTGAGACAGCAGCAACAGAACACAAGGTCATACCTTCAAGCAATGGAGGAGAGGCTAAGAGGGACAGAAATTAAGCAGCAACAAATGATGGATTTCTTGGCTAGAGCTTTGAAGAATCCAACTTTTATTCAGCACCTACTTCAGCAGAAGGAGAAGAGGAAGGAGTTTGAAGAGGCCATGTCCAAGAAGAGGAGAAGGCCAATTGAGGGAGGGCCAAGTGGGGTTGGAGAATCAAGCAGTGGAGGAGGAGAAGGAAGAAGCAGTGTTAAGGTTGAGCCTCTTCTGTTTGGTGCATATGGTTTTGGAGTGTCAGAGTTGGAAGTGTTAGCTATGGAGATGCAAGGTTATGGTAGGGGAAGGAGGGAACAAGAGGAGGAGCCTGAGGCACTAGAATCACAAGAGAGGCTGGAGAAAGAGCTTGATGAAGGGTTCTGGGAAGAACTTTTCAGTGAGGGTTTTGAGGGTGAATTGGATATTCCAACTTCCCAAGACCAAGATGAAGATGTCAGTGTGTTGGCCAATCGCTTTGGTTACTTGGGTTCAAGTCCTAAATGAATGAACCAACCACATATTATTGGTTAACCTTGTTTATTAATTTGGTTCAAGTAGTGTGAGTTTTTTCTTTATCAAGTGGAGGCACTCATGTGGTGGAGGAGGCATCCCATTTTGGCATGATACATGTGGAAAGATTTTACTTTTTGATGTTTCTAACCCCCATTATATGATGTCCTTTTGTAGCACTTTGTAGAACCTATAAATTTTCTCACTTTTCTCTATGTTTGATTAGGTAGGTTGCAGCTGTTGCTTGGACAAGAATCTATGGTAGTGATAACAATCATTATTTACTCAAGGTTCAGTTTTATATGTCTTTTTCTTTTTAACCACCCAAACCCCTCCCTCCTTTGTAATGTTCATCTTAATTATATATCAACCCAGCTATTGTATTTGCCTCTTTGTTGTTTTGATTATATATTACCTTAACGAATGTAGATTATTCAGAAGAAGCCGTAGAATGGATACGAATTCGAAGTAGCTGGTCTCCAAGAATCATAACTGCTTTTGAACCAAGATCCGGTTGGTGGTTAACCTTGTTGGTTTGATTTTTTTTCCTTCTATACTTTTCATTGCTTGCTACTTCGTCATGTGGCTAGAAATAAAACGAGTCCACCCGTCGAATTTCATGATGTTACATATAAATGGACAATTTTGTTAGATATCTTCATGCTTTCAAGATTCCGTTCACGTTTAAACCTTAAAAACTAAAAAACAAAAATCATACACGGACTCTCTTGAGCCTCAAGGCAAAACGCGTCAGGTGTCTAGGGTATAATCAAATAATGAAAGTGATCATTTTTAGTTAGAGCATTTTTAATAAAAATTTATTAAGTGAGTTTTTTAAGTTATTTTTTGTAATCCCTGTAGGACCATGTCATTGGAACAAATTTATATACAATTTTACTTAAATGGTAAGAAATTTTTAAAAACTCACTTTTATGTTTTTCCCCCAGTTAATTGCGATTTAATTATGATATTATTATGTGTTAGATAAATATTCTTTTTTATTTTTAAGAAATAATTTCTTACACAAAATACAAATCTTATTTTTAAGGAATTCTATGTCATATAAATTTATTTCAATGAGGTTCACTTAAAAAATTCCATTGAACATATTCTAAGTTCCCGCTTATTGTGGATTGACAACCTTAATTGGGATTCATGTCGCAGTCTCCTCTTAACTTGGGCTAGGTTATGTACAATCACAAGGTTCCCAAAGTGAATTTTATAACCTTCGATCGGATGCAATTTTTTCCCCTCTTTCAGTTTGGTTACAGTGATTGAGAGTTATGAGAAGTGTTGATATTATACTTTTAATTGTTTGTCTTTATTCTTTTTAATATTTATTGAGTAATAGTTCATATCAACAATTATAAACAGTAAATTGACTCAGGTTGTTCATTGAAAGGGCTTAGTTTTTCTAAACGAGTAAAGATAGAGTGAGTAATATAATAACACAAGCATCATGCATGATTTATTATGCATTTAAAACTTGTAAGCTATTAGCTCATTCATAAATATTGATGTTTAGCCATTAATTTTTAGAACATAACATGTGGTTATCTTCGATTAACATAGGCAACAGATGTTGATGACGTTTATAATTAACCTTCCATGAATCTTCTGGTTTATTAGGATATAGTTATTTGTCGTTTCACTATTCCCTCAAATCAATAAACAGTACACGTTATTTTTTTCCTTCTATGTAATTTCATTTTTTTTTTCTTTTTTTCCTACAGTTCAAGTTAATTATATATGTCTTTCGTGTGCCTATGCACTTTTGATTTTGTATTACTTTAAAAACACAGCCATTTTGCAGCTTTTTATTAGCTAAAAGAAACTTTTACATCTATGTTATTTAGTTTCATCAAATTTCTAATTACATGACACTGTAAATGTAATGTAATTGAATTTATATCTACTAGGTAGGAGTGGAAATAGTCCGCATCATTATCATTAAGTTTAAGCCTGATTTATTATTTGTTAAAACTAAGTTAGTAAGGTATGAGTCTAACATGCATAAAGGTTGACCTAACCTAAAAACATGTATACAAAGTCTGATTAAATAAAAATAAATAATACCTACCATTTGATGAAGTAATAAAGCCTATTTCACGTGAGTAAATTCTTTCCATTCTATCAAGGAAGAATCCATAAGAATTCTCAAATCCAGATCGGCCAATTGTTCTCGGATAGCACCCGCTCCACTTGAAATTTCTCGATTTCGAAATATATCAAAACCTTGGGCCGCCAAATAGATATAGATATATAAATATATGAAGTATATGAGAATACCCCTTTTTTTCTATTGAAAAATAAAAAAAAATATCGAGACAATTCGCAACCGTTAACTATTAATTTATGAATTATTCTTGAATATTTGAATCTAATATCAAATATGATCTTATAAATTATAGATATGTTTCTCTTAATCATTTTATGAGATTTTTAAGGTGATTTTTTGAAGTGGTTGATCATCTACCTTCATAATAAGAAAAAATATTTTTAGAAAAATAAATATATTATTTTTAAGTTTTAATATATATATATATATATATATATATATATTAAATAGGTCAGCCTTATAACCTTAATAATTTGAGCCTGACCTTTTTATTTAAATAGGTTTTTTCAAAAAGTCTTAGTCTGACCTTTATACTAAACAAGTCAGGTCAGGTCAGGCCTTAAAGAGGCTAAGTCAAAAGTTCTTAATAAATGATCTGACTCTTTTGTATCCCTACTACGATTCCTTATGTAATTTCTTGAAATTTAATCAATCTATAAGATTAGACGTCATGTATATATCATCAACACACAACTAAACAGGCTAAGTCAAAAGTTCTTGATAAATGATCTGACTCATTTTTATCCCTACTACGATTCCTTATGTAATTTCTTGAAATTTAATCAATCTATAAGATTAGACGTCATGCATATATCATCAACACACAACTACACATACATAACTTAATAATTATTTTCATTATACATATGTATAATTTTGTCATTATACATATAATTGAAGACCCTAAAAATTATTATAATGGTTATAATAGTATTAGAGATGTCTTTCATATTTGTTTTTTGTTTCCTATATCTATATTTACGAACTTTCATTTATGCTGTTCCTTTTACTTTTTGCGTCTTTTTTCCTCTAAGTTTGTTTTCCTTTATTCAATTTAAAAAATATTGATTGATTGATATTTTTGTAATGATACTTATTTTTTTAGGTGGTTTATACATAAACATCTTTATTTTGACAACCTGTCTCTATCATTTTTAATCAGGATCTTTATTTGAATTTAGACTAGTTGTTGATATTAATTCTCAGTACTCCATATAATTGTTGCGTTGTTAAAATTGGATATGTTTGGGAGAATAAAACTAGAATGTAAATATTCATGATGTATAGCAGATCTCTATTTGTGGAGAAAAATTAATATGCACAGTACATACCACTATATCATTAGTTAAGCAGTGATATGGACAGAATAAAAATAAATTTGACAATATTTTTTTTAAAAAAACTGACAATAAAATCTGGATCATATATATACACACACACAAAATCTGGACCATATGAATATTTAAGAATATCTGCCCATGTCTTACTATGAATACCACAAATTAAAATTTTATGTTGTGGTACACTAATTAGTAGTTATGACACTGAATGAACTGGATCACACATTTGGGTGACACAAATTTCTTACAACCTAATCACATATAGAGATTAAACGAGGCATGCAAACTTCTCATACCTGATGACCTTGTTCGCATATTCTTGCTTAAAGGGTCACACGAATACATGTGGGCTTTTCTTTTGATGCTAGTTATCTTCGTTTGTATACATGTGTTGACGATTGCTTTTCTTGTCGTTTTCGTTCTGCATTTGGGTCGAGCAAAGTACATGCAGGGCAAAGACAAAGGGAAGCAAGCCATCCGTTAACATATATATATATATATATATATATATATATATATATATATATATATATATACATACACTCTTAAGTCTTAGCTGATGGATTTCGACTTTGATGTCATTACAAAACAACCAAGAGATCAGAGAACCCTCCCAAATCAGAGATACATTGTGTCTTTATCATAGGGAAGCCCAAAATTTAGTAGGCTCCTGTCCACCCTCAAAAAATAATTTGTAAAAAAAATTATAAATTTAAACTAATAATGCGATAAAATCATACTAAAAGATATATATAAGAAATTGATTTGTATAATGAATATAATATAGATTCAATTAATCCCTAAAATATACATCTCTTTTGGTCTTAATTTCTAGATATTTTTTTTGCCAATTCTAGTCTTTGTCGTTATTTGTTTTAGATGTACTCTTTATAATTGTTAAGAAATAATTTGACTAATGGATATTACAAAGTATACCTAATCAATATATCTTAAATAATAAGGAGTAAAATGAAAATTTTCTAATATAAAAAGGATGTATATACCGTTTGCTTGTAATTGCACAAGGTAGCTACACAATGTTTTAGAGTTGCAGCATAGCAACAGCCACTTAGGAGGCTTTCTTCCTCCATGAGAGGGTTTACCTTCATGCGAGGATTTCCTCTCCAATAAATTAAGTAGTTTTTTTTTTTTTTTCTAAGAGGAACCGCCCCTGCGTATATTTGTTTTCATAATGACTTAAATATATTTTTGATCTTTTTTGTAAGTTAGTATTTTTTAATTTTATTTTATGTAAATTTATTTTTTATTTATTTTAGTCCTTATAAGTTGATATTTTTTTAAATTTTGGTTATTATAAATTTTTTAGATTTATAATCTGTATAAGTTCTCAATTACAGATATCACAATTGAAAAAATATAAACTTACAAAAACTAAAAATAATAAAATATCTTATATTAACCAAAATTGAAAAAAAGTAAACTTATAAGATTAAAATTAAAAAAATGAACTTATAAGAATAAAAATAAAAAAATGCTAACTTATGAACCAAAAACATATTTAATCATATAACTGTTGGATATTCTAGAATCTTTCGATGCAAATGGCATAAGTAACTTGGATCCCCTATTTTAGGGCATATGTAGTATTGTGGTGTGGGGTGTAGGTCAGGTGGCTTTACGAGCTTTGGATGGATCCTTGGCCCAATAATAGATTTGAATGTGCAGACTAATACCAAGTTAAGTTGTTGGATTGGGCAAGACCTTGTTGGCTACCTAAAACAAAAGCCCTTCAACTTGATGCATTTACGAAAAAGTGTGTCAAATTGAAAAAAAAAATGAGCTATTTAAAAGAAGTTTTTTTGTAATAAATCGATATTTTGATTGTCCAAGCACACTTATAGCTATAATTCAGAGATCTTTAACAATGACTAGACAGTCTTACAATTATGTGTGTACGTCTAGTATTACTGTTGAATTATATGACTCACTTGTCATGGATCCACTTTTCAAATTGTGCAGTACACTTACTATGTGTTTGGAGCCTTGGAGGAGTGTTTAGTGTTTAACAAAATAATTTAAATAAAATTGATTTTGAGTAAAACTTAAAAGTCATTTTTAAATGAAGTACTTTGTGCTTGGATATGTTTTATCCTGATACAAAATTTATAACCATTACATCCCAACATAAAAAACTATATTTTATTGCTTCAAGTGAAATTGAGGTTTTTTGAAGCAAAATTATTTTTTTCTTAATGATAAGTAAACATTTATATTTTTATAAAATCAAGTTTAACTTATGCCAAAATCAATTCTTATTAGACACATTCTTAAATGTTATCTAGTTTGTTTGGTAAACCAAAGGAGAATGAGAAATTGAAAGAGACCCTCTATGGTCTCTGGAAAACCGCACAGAAAGTATAAAAAGGAGGCAATTGTTTTCTGCACTTCTTACATTATTACTTCCGGAATTGCACTCGTCGAAATTCCAGAAGCAATATAAGAGATACAGGAAGCAATACAGAAAAAAAAAAAAAAAAAAACACCCAAAGAAGGAGCATAAGACACGAGGAGAAGCATCTCCATGTTGTTCCATCGGGCCCAATACATCACAAATTAACAAATAAGCTTCTCAAACGTTGTGGCGTACATATACTTGGGTTTGGAATTCACCAACTCATTTTTTATGTGATTGGAAAACTTAAATTATATTATCCCTTATTCATCAGTAAAAAAAATAAAAGATACAAATCAAAATAATATCTGCCCCTTATTTATAGTATAACATTGATGATGTGATGATAAAAATTAAGTGAAGTCATATGTAATAACCTTGAACATTAATATTTTTTTTCTTTCATGTATTCTCTTTTAGTGGTAATCTTGTTTGAAGCATGGTTAGACATTAAATATGAACACATTTATTAATGGTAATTTAAATATTAATTTATCATGTTATAAAAGATTAATTCTTTATGCTAGACTACTCAACCCCGTTGGTCTTGATTGGTAATGCTTAATTGCTTACTTCCAACAAGTGTTTATATGAAATATTAACTGTTATACATTCTATAAAATAATAAAATGAACATATGAGAAAGTTTGACATAGTTGAGATATAAGTTGTCTTTTGAATTTCTTTTTATTCTCTACAAATATTCTCTAACCAAGACAATTCAGTTTGAATTATTTCATCAAACACTAAATATGAATATTTTTCTACTGAAAATTTGGATTTTTATTCACCACATTGTAAATGTCAAATGCCAAATATGAATATTTGAATTTCTGTTCACCATATGGTGAATATTAACTCCTCTACTGGTTGAAATTATCCTTTGCAAATAAGAGCTAGAGATAGTTTTATATTTTTATAGACAACAAATATTTTTTATTAGAGACAAACTTATTTAAGATAGATAAAATTACTATAAATGAAAAAATTATCTTTCTTGGGTATTATTTAATGTAATATATAACTAAGACTCCAACTTAAAATATTTTATTAAGTTAAAATAATTTCATTTCAATACATTGATCTACTATGTTTAGTAGTAAAGATAGTTTATTTTAACAATTATGGCACCTTAAATTGTGGTCAGTAAAATACCTTTTGCTGAAAAGAAACGGGAGTGATAATAATGGAATAAAATAAAAATGCGGATGCATTTATCCAATTACATACATATACATACCTTACGGAGATGAAGATAGAAATTTTGATATAAGATATAAGATGATGCGCGAATCTAGAAATAGAGGAACCCGTGAATAATGGAGATGAAGTTGTATTCCTTTCCAGTTTCCACTCATCAATATGCCTCACGGCCCTCACCCTTCTCTCGCTTTCTCTGCAGAGAGCTACGCACCAGTACTGGAATGAATTATGAATATCATCTTGTAAGAAATTTGATAAACATGTAACACTCTTACAAGATTGTTACCATAACCTCTTGCCTGAGTATTCTACAATCACTTTGGACCATTTCTTTAAAGTTGATATAATTGATTTTTATAAAAACTACTTTTAAATCATTGAATATAATAAAGATGTATTTCCAAATTAGCTTTAATCACAATATTTTATCTTACAACACATGTACACGTGAGAATATGATTCTTAGTATAAAATAATATTATGACTTTAGAAAAGAATTATCAAATAATTGAACAATCTTAAACAATTTACTTACAAAACTTAATTGACATTCTTAAAAAATATCTAATAATTTATGAATTCAATACATTTTATTTAACATAAAAACATATATTCCTTGTTAATTATCAGACAAGTCCTTATTCATAAATCTTATGATGAGGCTAATAGTTAAACCTTTTATGCAAAATTTGAATGGAACTTAAATAATTTTTTGTGCAACCTAATTTAATGTATTCATATTTTATTCAAAGTTCCGAGATGGAACTAATTTTATCTTTTTCTCTTTTTGATTTTGACTTTCACTTTGATCAGTATTTTTTTATTACTTCAAAAGTAATTATTTCAGTTTCAATCACTCTAATTTTTAATATTTCTTTTTTTTTTTCTCATCAAATGAATGACATCTTCTGTCAAAATAATCATGAGCAGCTACAATATTATAGGTTTTTTTCCTCTTGACAAAATTTGTACATGGAGAACCTTACTTATCTTATAATTTAGGTGATTTATCAGTTTTTTATTTTATTGCTTGTTGCTTTTTCTGATATATCTACGTACTAGCCACCTTAGAAATTAAGTATTAACTAATTGGAAAATCTTATATCACCTACACCTTAATTATTAGGGTGTTAGTATAACTTCATTTAGTAACAATTAATTTTAAAATAAAATCAACATGTTTTAGAATTTATAATATCTATCTTTAATTTGTTGTTTATGTAGTTTGTAGTGGAGATCTCCACTGTTTCAGAAGTTTGGTAGCTAGGTATATGTGAAAGAGAGGAGTGTTAATTAGATAGTCTCATATTACCTCAATTATTAAGCTGTGGTTTTAATTAAGATGAAACTTAATTAACAGTAGCACTCACATCTTTTGAGTGAATTGGATTTCATTTCAGACCAAGGGTAATCGTAATTGGGATTCTCTCTCTCTCTCTCTCTCTCTCTCTCTCTCTCCACATTTGAAAACGTCACATTATTTGGAAGCTTGCACCATAGTCATTGAGTAATTTTCACTTACTCGTGAATGTTTTTCCATGGCCTTCATATATATGTTCTACTCCTACATATGTGAAGTAAGCGTTGATCTTGGAATTAGTGCGTGTAAATTCAACTTGAATTTTCCTTCTATAGTTTGTTTTATATAAGAAAAAAGTTAACAAGCACTACACAGTTTACGCGGATTATGGGGAATGCGTTTTGATTCATTATTTTCGTAGAATCAATTGACTCAAATGACTATATATACATGGATGTATGCTAATGTTGAGTTGACTTGCATGATCAGTCTTCTAGGATCATGTAAAATTAAGACTTGGATTTGATTTTTACTTTGGTTCGGAATGAGTCTCTCCTAAGTTCCTAACCTAAGTTTTTTTTATTAAAGAAAGAAGGCATATACGTATGGACTTCCTATTACACCTAAAAGTACGAAAATTCTCTAGTTTTATGGGTAGCACACCTTGTTAGAGTAAAATAGGAAATTTTCTACATGAAATTACGTTAAAAGTTAGGCGCCATCTCATATGAGAATCCAAGTTAAGTAGTCAAAAATGAAGGGCCATCCATCCTTGAGCCATCATTATCTTCAAGAGAGTACTCAGAGTTCTCAACAAATTAAATTAACTAACTTCCACGTCAATTTGTCAATTCCCTGCAAGATTTTTGGGGGAGAAATTAATGCAACTCAGTAGACCAACTTTGAAAGAGCTGATATTACTAGTCAAAACTATGATAAACCACGAGTTAGGTAGGTTAATCTTTATTTTTAGGTCATGTCGCTGTTCCATGTTTAACTTGAGTTCAAAGTTCATGGCTCACATCAACAAAAAACATTGTCATTTTATATTAATGATAGAAAAAACACATATTATATTTATTAATATAATGAATATATAGATTACTTTTACTATGCAAAAGTTAATTAATGAATGCTAATTCAACGCTAATTAGGTCATGGCACAATCAATTGATCATGATACTAAAGTGAATCCTCTAAGCATAAACATCATCTTCCGACGCCTCGAAGAAACAAACTAAAGAGAGAAATGAAATCTTTTTTTTTTTTTTGGTGAATAGAGAGAAATGAAATGTAATCCTAAAAAGAACCCACATATATAGGATTCCAAGGGATAAATACAAGAACAAATCTGAAGCTGGATATGCATAGTCGCAAAGGTCTAATTTCCTACCCGCCTAAGCTTTGGTTCATAGAATGTTTTTTGGTTGGTACATATGGCTTGCTACTATGGTAGTAGCCCACGCATATATATTGTATAGCCGCTAAAGTAAGTGAACCTTACTCATTTTAGTCAACGAAATGGTTAAAATAGGCAATTTATGTGATATCTTCCATAGTTTTAGATTTGGGTTTGGAATAAAGATAGATTGAAAAGAGGAAGTAAAAAAGAAAAGAGACATTTGCAAATTTTTGTTAGTGGGGAATTTCTTTGCTTGAGCACTTTCTCTACATGCTAGTTGTAAGGCAATAGTACAAATAAGAGGGACGTAAAATCCTTAAGAATATAATGACAAACAATTATTTGGTATTAAATTCCACGAACAAAATGATATCTTAGGGAAAGTGTACGAATGACCGAGAAAACAGGCTATCTTGATGACTTGTCAATTATTGTTTATCATAGAAAATTTTAAGCACGAAGCACGTGACAACTCAAAATGAATGTATAAATAATTAAGCACTAAGCCCTATAGTTTAATCGGTTTTTTGCCAAATTATTTTTTAGAACTTCATGTAACAAATTGAAAAAAAAAAGGGTCGTACTATCATAATGGCTAGATTATATGGACTGTATATAAACAGAACGTCAATCAATGAATCAATCATTTAAGTTGTGGGGTTATCTCTCGCAAATCACCTTTCACAAGCTTTTCTAGTTTCTCATTCCATTTTTTTTATCCAAAATAATTTTACGAAAGCTTGTCAATCTCATGACTCATGACTCATGAGCCTGTTGATGAGCAATATTAATATATGTATGTCTTTTTCTATAATCATTCCCTTCGTCTCAAGGAGCTTTTGGGATTTGGGTGTCTTAGTAGTTATTACGGTAACAACAAAAAAGCCAGAAAGTGCCCACCTCAGAACCCTATTCAAATCAACCTTAATCAGAATAATATTCCTACATTACATTTCCATACACAATTTTATCCCTTTTTTTAATAAAAGGTGATTTTTTTCATCTCTCCTTTATTCTTAATAAAATACAAATAATAGAATGTGAGAAAGTATATCAAGACTAACAAAAAATTTATTAATAAAAGACATACACAAATTATTAATGAAAGGGTTAATTCAAATGGAGTAATGATGATTTTGCATTTTCTTTTTATATTATACCTACACTCTTTCTTTATATGATAAAAAGAAGAAAATTGAGTCCTCTCTTTTCTTTTCTTTTCTTTTCTTTTTTTATCATAAAAGATGAAGATGCATATACTTAATGGTCATAATAAAAATAAACTGTAATTTCATATAAATATTAATTAGTTACAATGTTTACGCTTTAACTTAATTTTATAATCTTTATGTCTAGAAAGATTTTGCCTAACCACCATTCTGATTTGAGAGTTAATTATTAGTCCTGCAACTTTGTTCATGGAAATATTGTCAAAACCATAAAAATTTAAAAATGTAAGAAGTATTAAAAAAGAATAGTAATATTCTATAAATAATTTTAGCAATAAATAGAGAAATAAAAAATAAAAAAAATATAAAATAAAATAAATAATATAATTTATAGAAACAAAAATATCATAAAAATTATGCATAAAAATAGTATTATTAAAAAAAAATGTCTGAGAAAAATATTTTCAATTTAAATAAAGAGTTTATTGATAATGTACTATCAATATGATACTATATATTATTGAATCTTAAATTGTTACATACGACCTAAAACTATTAAATATATAATAGTTATTTTAAAAGTTACATATAAAATAATTTTTAATTCATTAACTGTATAAAAATTAAACTGCTTAGTGTTAAATAAAAGCTGAAATTTTCCCAAGTCATGACATGAGGGAAGATACTTTCCCCGTAGGGGTATTCGCGGTCTGGATTGGATCAGTTTTAAAGCAAAAAATCATCCGATCTAATTCCTTCGATTTGGTCATTTGATCATCCATTTGGTTTGGATTGGATTGGATTGGTTTTCGGTTTTTTAAAAAGTTTAAAAATAAAACTTATGAGACTTATTTTTATCAAAATAAGGAATATCTAACATAAACAAACACATTCATTGGACAAAAATAAACATCATTTTCTAATTTTCATTAGACAAACATGTTAATTGGACAAAATAAGGAGTAATGTATTGGATTTTTGATTTTTGGGCTATGATGGAGAATAGGCCCAAGTAGATAAAGGGTAAGGTATGATTTATAATTGGATCGGTTTGGATTGGATCGGTTTTCACCGGCCAATCCGAAAACCGATCCAATCCGGTGAAAATTTTCGATTTTTTTCGATTTTTCGATTTTTCAGTTTTCAGTTATTTCGATTTTCGATTTTTCAGTTCGGTCACCGCGGTTTGCATCAGTTTGGATCGGTTGATGAACACCCCTACTTTCCCGTATTTGCGCTGCCTCAGTGCCACTCCATAGTCCATATCCACCATCTCTAATTTTCTCTCTCCAAACTTCCGCTAGCTACCTTCCTTTTAACTCACCAAAGTTTTTCCTTATTTTTATATTAATTTAATTTTAAATACTCTATCAATATTTTTTTTTTAATTTTTCTCTATGTTTACTATTAAAAAATATATGTATTAAATCACTCAATTAACATTGATTTTTAAGAAAATAAATGTTAAAAATACAATATGATATTTTTTAAAATAAGTGCATGTTGTTAACAATACAGTTGGGCCCATATTTTCATCAATATAAGAAAATCACTTTAAAAATGGACAAACTTAGGTGTAATTTTGCTTCTGCTACTATTTCAATATTTTCAACCATTAAGTCTAATCATGTTTAATGCATACCCTATTTTTTTAATCGTTCGAACACAACTTCATAATATAATATAGAAGGACACTAAGTATCCTTGTACTCTAATAATTAGTATATTTTTTCCTTTTTTTAAAACAAAAAAACTGCCAATATTCTTTTCAGGTAATGTAATTAATAATAATATATAGTAGTTGTTCTCAAATCAAGTTTCTCTATCTAAATCTATGTGGACTATATACGTGGTTAGTTATTATTATTATTATTATTGAACTATTTTTCGTTGATATATTTATAGAACTATATATTAGAATATTACATGAAATTTTATACCACTTTCAAATATGACTAGAAAGTGCAGACAGAGTTTGAATAAATTTGCTTCTCTTCTAATAAACATGATATGGATGTTCCTCATGGGGACCAGCTTGAGGTCAACAACTTTTGCATGTTAAAGACATGTCAATGAGCAAGTCATTAGTTAAGCATATAATTTTAATGTATGAGACTAGGCTGCAGATTCCTAAGTGCATGATTGGAGGAAAATAAATTTTTAGCACTGTGATTTTTGTTAGTGGACCTATATTGTTGGGTATGATGTATTACAATATCTGCTTTTTTCAGAATTAATGTCGTTTTTATTTTTTGCTATTTGTTATTATATCACATGTGTTTTTTGGAAAAATCGATGTTATATAATGAATTTCAACAACGATTTTTATAACTAATTATAATCATTTCAATATCAATTCAAAATTAATATTGAATATACAAAATAACCAATATTAAATATTATTTTTCTAGTAGTACTTTGTCATATTATAAATCTTATTATATTTTTTTCTTCTTATTTTTATCTCTTTTAAGATTTTGAGTAGGTTAATGGTATTAAATACCATACAAATTAAATATTTTTCTTGTTATATACATAAAAATAGAAATTATTTTCGATGTGTTTTACATCTTGTCACCTCCTTCCTTAGTCTGCCACTGTCATCATCACCCTTTCTTCTCGTCTCTATTATTTACAATACCCAGAGACATAACATATTCCTCTCCCCTCTCTTTGTATACCCAAATAGTCTTTCCTAAAAGAAAAAAAATTGAAAAATGTTGCCAAGTCCTATTTGGAAACTGAGATTGTTGTATTTAGGAAATTAAATATCTTCTGCTTTCGATTGCATGCTGGATTCTCTTGCATTGATCAATTCCACCCATACACAAATACAAAGAGAGAAGAGAGAAAAGAGAGAGATGTGTCTGATATAGTTGTGCAGAGTTGCTCAGACAAGCAATCCATGGCTTAGATAGATAGCGACTTGGAAAATAACACACCACCACCATCATCATCATATATCCTCTCTTCACGAGATTCATTTTAACTTTCCTTTTACCACAATAGAGAATCTCTAATTATGCCTTTCTCTTTCTACTTGTTTAGCTTAATTATCGTCTTCTTGGTATATCCGTTCCGAGGTGCAAAGTAAAGTGGCTTCTTGTGAAACCAAAATAGCATATAGCTAGGATCTGGCAAACAAACAAATTATAAACCAAGACAAGAGAATATAACATCGTATCTCGCTTTTTCTTCTTCTTTTTCATTCGCATCCTGTTGGAGTTTTTCTTTAAAGGCAATATGTTCCCCACTGCTATTTCCAATTCAACTTCTTTGTCTGAGGATGCCAGTGTTTCTTCTGGTACAAAAGTTCAGGACTTGGGAGGACTCAATCCCGGGGTCTCAAACATTTCTCCTCAACAACAACAGCCTCAAAAGATCAAGAAAAAGAGAAGCCTCCCTGGAAATCCAGGTACACTACTTCATTATCATTATCATTTCACAATTAATTGAACTCTTTGGTACCTATATATAACATAAATATCCTGCAAACAAAAATAAGTCTAGTTGGTAAGGATAAAATTTATATTCTTAAAGAACATGAGTTCAAATTGTATTATTATTGTTGGTTGATAATCTATAAGTATTTCTATAAATGCTTTCGAAATTGTGAGGGATGTTTGCTATAAAAAAATGTGTCCTTCAGCTGATCAGTTAGAATATTGAAGGTATATATCTTTGTTTCAGACCCAGATGCTGAAGTGATAGCCTTATCTCCGAAGACCCTTTTGGCCACTAACAGGTTTGTTTGTGAGATCTGTCACAAGGGTTTCCAGAGAGATCAGAACCTGCAGCTTCATAGGAGGGGCCACAACCTCCCTTGGAAGCTGAAGCAAAGGAACAGCAAAGAGGTGAAAAAGAAAGCCTATGTTTGCCCTGAACCTTCATGCGTTCACCACAACCCCTCAAGGGCCCTGGGGGATCTTACAGGAATCAAGAAACACTTCTGCAGAAAGCATGGAGAGAAGAAGTGGAAATGTGAAAAGTGCTCAAAGATATACGCGGTTCAGTCAGATTGGAAAGCTCACTCAAAAACCTGTGGTAGTAGAGAATATAGATGTGACTGTGGAACCCTTTTTTCCAGGTAATTATTAACTTGTGTTCTTTATCACATCCAATTTCTCTCACAATTTTAAAATGTCCATATTTTGGAATTGATGTTTTACTTAAATTGATGTCGATCCATGAGTCTTCCCCTTCCTTCATTGACCTTTTCTTAAATAAAAGCACGCATTTTTTTTTTTTAAAAAAGATGTTTCATATTTTATCAGAAGGCCTATATCATTAAGATTTTTATTTTTCAGTGGATCTTTGATTTTACATAAGAATGGTAAGCACTCACCATGGAATATAATAATGGCATTTACAGGTAGCACGAAAGTGGGACAACATGCTTCTATTGCAAGAGAGATTGAAACCTTATTTATCTTTGAATCCTAAAACTGCCAAATGAATATGCGGCAATAACCAAAAAAGCACAATTCACGTATCTTTTGTTTTATCTACTGTGTAGTCTGTGACTCAATAGCAATTTTTATCTTTAATTATTATTTTTTTATAAAATAAAGAAAACATGTGATGCATGCACATACATGAAGGGCATGATGATGATGATATAATACTATTTCTGCATTATTATCTCCATGGAAAAGTTTAAATCTTCACTTCATAGTTTTTTAGACTATACAAAATTCTCAGTGTGTCAGATAGTGCTCAATTGTCTTCTAGAATATTTGTAATTTCTCTTTCCTTCCCTCTTTATGTACATTTGCGCGTGTGCAAGTGGCTGCATACTCAGAAAATATGATGATTATTTATTTTTGTCTACTAAAAAACCAATATAAAAGACACAATTGGTGATGATTTCTGACTTTCTCCTTCTCTTAATTTTGTTTTGTTGAGAATGCTGTGCATTGTATCTCTCAATTTTCATCATTGTGAAATCTGATAAATCTTCAAAAATATCAGATGCCAAGTTGCTTTCTTTCCTCAAGCTTTCATCAGTGAATATATATACAAGAGATCGACTTCTTCAATTCCATATTTTTGTGTCTTGCATGAGCACTAGTTTCCAAAGGCTTTTGACATCACTAACCACAAGCTATAACCATCAGTACTATGTGCCAATATATACTCATAATTTGTATAGCCATTTCTTCATGCACAAAAGCATAAGCGTGTCCATGCATCAGTATGTAGTAATTTCTGTCTCCTACTTTAAATTTGACCAAATGACGACATAGTATCTCGTTTGGTCCAACCCTTTGACACTTCATTCCCTGTGGATTCGCTCTCCCATGCATGACTTCCCCACACATACCTTTTCGCACTCGCGGGACACAGTACTCCATACTCCAAACACGTATACTAGATCTCCCCTATATAATAAAATATACTCTCGACCATTTAATTACTTGTTAACGTTACTCTTATGATGAACATCACCATTCCCATTCACATTATTCACTTTGAAATACAATCCAAAACAATAATGCAATAGTTTTTCCTTTTAATTTATGTCTTTCATTTTTTTTTCTTATGTTTTTTTCTATGGATCTTGCTAATTAATGTTCTCAGGACATTGATTAATAAATTTTTTTAAAAAATATTTATTATGTAAATTATAAGAATGTATAAAAAAAAATCATTATTAGATAATAATCCATTAAATTTTAATGCTTTGTGATGAAAACCGCAGGAAGGATAGTTTCATAACACACAGGGCATTCTGTGATGCATTGGCGGAAGAAAGTGCTAGACTATCAGCAAATCAATTAGCTGCCGTCGCCACCACCACATCAAACCCATTCCAATCTCTCTATCTTTTCCAAACCCAACAACAGAACTTCCAAAACCACCAAATCAGCAGTTTCAACCAATGGGACACATCTCAAGCAAACCCTAACCCTAGCAATATTATTGCCACTACTTCCCTCCACATCAAGCCAGAGTCTCAAACCTTCCACGACCCCACCCTCTCTTCACTTCTCCAACAGCAACAGCCCACGAACAACAAGGGCATGATAGCCTCACCCTTCGGGAACCTCCACGTGGCCACGCAAGCAGCTGCCAAGTCAGCATACATGTCAGCCACTGCGCTGCTTCAAAAGGCTGCAACCGTTGGAGCCGCTGCCATCACGGGCCCTGTTGGGCCACAACAGCGCGTGACGGGTAACGTGAATCACGTGACCCACCACCTCGGCTCGGACGAGTTCGGAATCGGAACAGTGAGTCAACTCGACCCAGTGGTGGCGGTGCCAGATAACAACAACATGAGAACAACGTTCAAGAGTGACCGTCTCACAAGGGACTTTCTGGGTCTCACGGCAGATGCTACCGGCGGCGCGTTTGACGTTAGCACCAACGTGAAGGATATGTTAACGTTCGCGGGGGGCGTAGAGTACCACCAACCGCACAGTCAACATCATCACCACGCGCTTCTGAAGCCCCAACAAGGCGTCGGTTTCCTTGGGACAGCCACTGCCCCCGAGACTTGGGGGAATTGTTAGACACAGACATGAGAATAACTCCAAGTCACGAGGGTAAAATAGACAATACAACTTTGCCATAACTCTGACCCCTTGACTCCTGATTCGTCAATCATCAAGCTGTTTTGGTTTTAACACCTCGTTATAGATTTTCTTTTTTCCCAATCCGCTTTAGACTTCAAATCTTAGTTTTGATTGTTGTTCTCCCAATTTAAATCAAGTACAATGCTTTAGTTCAGTTTTTCTATTTGCCTGAATATTAATATATTTGGTGCTTTGTTGTCATGAACTTCCTCTCAATATATAAAATACAAATATAAATTTTGTTGTCTACATAAGTAAATATAAGATCTATTATCATTAAGTTAGTCTAATTAGAATTTAATTAACTTGGATTTTTTAAATGTTTTGAGTTCGAATTTTGTAGAAGAAAAAAGTTTTACTAAAAGAGTGTTTTTATTTCATAGATTAAAAATTCCTTCCTTAAAATGTGAAATTGAGATTTTAATATTTGTTTTGAGTTTTAAAAAAGTTTTTTTGGTTATTAATCATTTTAGGAAAATAGTCATAACATAATTTACTGCACTTTTATTTCTATGTGGAGTGGTGGAAAAATTGTATTCTCGTGAAAATGTTGAATATTATCTTTTTAATTTACTTATAACTTTTATTTCAACTCTTACTCTTTATTTCACTGTTTTAAATTTTCAAAATATTCTTTAAAATGTTAAAATTTAATCAAATATTCTCTGAAATAACATATTATTAATAATACTTCTGAGAACATGATTCCTAAAAACGCAGTATCATATTTGAAACAAATGCCTCTAAAATCAATTAAGTTCTCCATTTGGAATTAATCGATCATCACAGTTTTATAACATGGTAAAAAAATATAAAATACATTTCTTCAAATGATAAAAGTATTTAGTTATTGTTTGTACTGTTTTTCAATTAGAATTAAAGTCTTACCTCAGTTACTTGCATAATAAAAGTCTATATTAAAACATTTCGTGAATTATTGAAGTGAATCTTGAATTCTTATTTGCGAACAGTAAAACAACACATAAGATACTGTATTTAAGTTTTCTTGTTCTTCAATTTCTAAGGTTGATGCCTGACGAAGACGAGGAATGAACTTAACAATCTTTGTTTGGTTCAAAATATGATTAATCATAATATGTAAATTTCTTTTGCTTAATTTTACTAGTCTAAAAAGAGTCCTAATTAAATAAGGAGACATGAGAAAGGAAGCTAGCTATATATATATATATAATTATAAATATATATTCGAAAAATAGATTCAGGCAGTGTCGTCTGTGTTCGTGCATGTATATATGTTGGGTTGATGGAGTCCTGAGGAAACGATGGTGACCTTTCTTGTCAGTATGCAACAGCGAAAATATCACATGCAATAAAATTATTATTAGTCTTTTGTTGTTATCGCTCCCTATGTCCTATCTTTATCTCCACAGTTTTTCATCTTGACTTGGCCATATACGTGTACTAGCTTTGGCTTCACAGCCACTCACGTATACACACACATATGTTTGATTTGATTTTTTAATGCTTTTGGTATATTTTGATCCCTATTTTATATTGAAAAAAAAAATATTCATTCCATTAGTGGATATTTAAGATAATCTTCTTTTTAATATGGGTTTTTATATTTATACTTCCGACACTTTTTCCATTTTAATTTCTTCTTTCTATTTCTCAATCTTTTGCTCTCGTTCATTTTTTTTCCTCTAAAGAAAGGAAAAAGATGTCTTGACAGACCGTTGAAAATGAAACAGTAAATGAGCATGTCACTTATGTCGAGATAGTACTTACCTATGTACTCCTATATTAGTGTGTGTATAGTAGTCGATATAAAACAAACAGGAGAAGAGCTTCAATGCATAATATTCTTCAAGAATTTCAGTGACTGAAGGTTGAAGATCAGCGCAGCACACAAATTAAGATTCGTTAGGCTTATATGGAGGCAAATTTCTTTGTCGACCTTTAACGAAGCAGACAATAATAAAATCTGTCATTGACTTTGAGATTTACACTGTTACATTACACACACAGAACGTTCTGCATTATCCGCGTTGTAGTTATTATGTTACTTATGGGATGGGTTTAACGCTTTTACTGAGGTGAGGTCCCGCGCATGTACTTTTTGATTAATTGGCATTGGTGGTAGACTCGTTGGTAGTCCTTAAAACTGACGGGAATTGGGAATATAAGTATGGCTCTAATTAATTTGTGTAATTTTTCCTCATTTGATGTTCTTCATAAAAAGATTGCTATAAATATGTTGTATGTACTTTTTTTTGGATTATAAAAAAAAGACATATTTCATATTTATTAAGAAATTAGTTAATTTTATTTTTTATATAAAAATTTGGTGATGTTGCAAAGAGTGATGCCAACTAGGTTGCACCCTAGGGCCCCCAACCACACACTAAATAACATTAATAATAATAAGAAGAAAAAGATCCACATATTGGAAGAATTAGACAAAAACCCAATAACAAAATTATAGAAACTTAAAATTAGGAAGGCAAATTATGTTCATAAAATACTCATCCCTAACAAAAAAAAAAAAAAAAAAAACAGGATAGGGTCCCACCAAGAAAAGTTAGTCCGAAATAAAAATAAAATATTGATACTATGAATCATAGTTCTGCATATAAATTTCTGGAATAGATATATATAATTCCAGAAATACATTTATGGAAAGCAAAACAGGTGTACTTCTTTAAGAAAAAGGGTATAATGGGTAACTGAGTGGTAGAAAGAGAGTGTGGAGGTGTACTTAGGTAAAACGGAGGTGTAAATAGTAGTGGCCTTAAGAAATTGCTAAAAGCAAGGGCTTAAAGACAATCTTGAACGGTAAACATGCACAGGTAATATGGACTAAAACAAAAATGCCCAAATGGTGAATTCTAAAGACAAAAAATAAAAGTAGATTCTTTGCGTTAGCAGAGCATGATCCACCCAGTAAAAGGACTAGCCGTAGTCAAAGAAAATCTTGAAAGATAGGAAGCAAAAAGACAAGCAAAAAAACATAGATAATTAGAATATTAAAAAAATAAGAATTTTTTTAAAAAATTGATAATAATTATTTTCCAATAATAATTTGGCACTTTCCTTAAAACAATTGTAGTTTTGAATTCTTAACCATTACACTAAAAATAACAATAGCAGAATTGTTTTTTATACACCGGTTATAAAAAAGAACAACAAAAACGCTATTTTTTAATTTCATTTACCATTACATTGAAGATGTATAATTTACTTTCCTATGGCATGAACAAAAATATATATTAAATAAATTAAGTTAGAAATGACTAACAACATAGAAGTTTTTTATTTTTAATTGTAGATTGTTTATGTATGGTAAACTTGTTGAATTTTCTAATAATTATTTTAAAAGTTATATTTAGAGATATTTCTAACTGATTTTCATCATAAAAAAATTATTACACTAATAATAAATGAAAAATAAACTCATATTACATGTAAAAATAGTTAGTAATCTTTCCATATTATTGCACTACTTTATTATATATTCTTTTAATCTTCTAATTTTCAATCATAAAAATCAAAGTAATTGGTAGCCTTAGATTAAAAGAAGTAAAATAATTCAATAGTAATTAACATTTCAATCTATATTATCTGGAGAAGTCTAAATTTTAAACTAATATTTTATCTGAAGATAACTGAATTTTGAATACTTTTAATGGTAAATTTTTTAGAGATTTGATTGATACACGTGACTTTAATACAAATTTTAAGTATTTTTTTATCTCCAAGTGTTTTTTTTTTTTTTTTAATCTTTGTTCCGACGGTTGTCTTTAATTATTTTCATTTTTTATTTTAAGATTTTTCTGATTTGAAATAATATGTATATATAAATGGATTTCAATTATTACGTTTCCAAAAAATGTTATTTTTAGTAATAAAAATTAAATGACTTAAAATAAAACGTTTTTCATGATTTATATGTATGGCAATGGCGGATCTAGGACCTTGGGTCAGTAGGGGCAATTTATTTTAAAAAATAAAAATTGATAATTATTATTATCATACACATGAAGATAAAGACGTAAACATTAAAATAATAAAATTTTAATATATATAATCAAATAAATTACATACCTTATAATTGGCCTCTATGTGATTTCATGTTTTGAAATAGTTGAATGATTAGCTCATTATCAATGTTATTGAACACATCTTTCTCAATATAAGTCACTAGACAATCATTCATCCATGCATCTCCCATTCGATTGCGCAACCTTCTTATCTTATCTCGATCATTAGAATGATAAGCTGAAATTTTAATTCGTTTTCCTGGATCTGATGGTAAGTCATCTATATTAATTTCAATTTGTTGTTGCCAAAGATTTGATTCACAAGATTTCGATGAAGGTTTTTGCTCATTTGATAGCAATTTTCTCTTCAAAAATCTTTTCATGATCTATTCAAGATTTTTAAACAAAAATAATCATGATCAGAGATAATAAAATATAAAAAGAATAATAATATTAAGATTAATAATTTGTAATTTGAAATATTTGTAATAGCAAAAAAAAAAAAAAAAAAACTGGAACCCCCACCTTTTTTCACGCACCTTAATGAGTGGAAGAGGGGAGAGAGTTGCGTTTTGTGGGTGGAGAAGGGAGAGAGTAGAGAGCGGAATGTTGAGTGGAAGAGTGAAAGTTTCGTTACTGCTGGAGCCTAGAGAAGAAAGAGTAAAGAAGGGAACGAGTGAAGTTTGGCAGTTTGGGAAGCTTCTGGAATGGATAAAGCTTGCCCCTTGAACGTGTGTGGGTTTTAAAAAATATGGGAACAATTTTGCTTGATTTACGAAAGTATTGTTTGATTTACCGAGTAATTTTGGATAATGGACAAAGCAATTGGACAGTTACTTTTGGAACAATTTTGCTTGATTTACGAAAATATTGTTTGGTTGTTACTAAAATATGAAATTCAGTTAATTATCTTTTATCAATTTCAAATCTTCACCAGATTATTCACTCTTTCAAATTTTAATTCTAGCATAAATTAGTTGCATATCTTTTATTTTTTATTTTATATTGTTACGCATTTAGTTTTATTTATTTTAATTTATATTTATGAAAATTGAAAAATGTTAATTTTGTTAAAAAATATAAATATGTAGATTTTTTGAGTTTCTTGTAATTTGTAATTTCTTGTATTGGAGTAAAATATTGAATGAGTTCCTTAATAATGACATGACACTGTGGGTTCAAATATATAAAATTAGGAAGGACAAAATATAAAAATATTAGATAATTATATATAATTTTTTAAAATGAGGGGGTGCATGTGTCCACCTCACCCATATATACATCCGCCCCTGGTGTATGGTCAATGAGTCAACCTTCCCTTTGTAAAATTTATTTTATAAATGGATATCTATAGATGAGTAACACCACTCTATAAATAGAAGTAATGACCTGTTGAACTGGTTAACCAAACTTAAAGCCGTCAAAAGTTCCAACTTGATGCATAATTATTGGCATCTTTCTAAAAAAAGATCTTGGTTGTTCTAGACCAGACAATTAAGTGAATTAGGCATTAACACTCAATAACAAAGTGTGAAATGGGTTGGTCTTCAAAGATTTATACTATTGTGATCTCATTCCTTGGTTTCATAATTTTTCATGGCCTTGCTCTCTCAATCAGTTTATACGATCAGGAATGCGTATCCGAGCACGTTTTACATGATGGTGACACTATTTCTGGGAATTTTGTAGTCATTGACTATGATATTTTTTGGAGCTCAGACCATCCGGGAATTGATTTCACTGTAAGCTAGCCATGCTTTCCTTTTTCATATTTTTATTAATGTGCCAACAAATTAAATACCTCCAAATCCATTTGCCCAATCAATTAAGAGAATGTCTCTTAAGCATTTTTTTCAATAATTATTAATCATATGTTTGTACAAATTTTGTATATGGGTAATGGGTGTATATTTCGTGGTTTCAATGAATGTATCAAAATACGTAGGTGACATCTCCAGGAGGGAATTTGGCGTACTCTTTGAAGGGAACATCAGGGGACAAATTTCAGTTCAAAGCCTCACAGAATGGAATATACAAGTTTTGCTTTCACAACCCTGCTTCAACGCCAGAGACTGTATCTTTTTACATTCACGTTGGCCACATCCCGAACGAACATGACTTAGCTAAAGATGGTCAGTACCAACCAGATTTTAGACTTCTAGTGTCTCACTATCTTTTAGTGTCCAATCAACTAGGTCAACCGAGCATAATAAACACTCAAGTCTTTCAAATTAAGCGTTTGAATTCGATTAAATAGGTTGACCAAGAATAATAGACCAACCATAGTATGACAGTTGGATCCCTAATATTGAGTTTAAAGTCTTTGGTCCAGTTACATTTCATAAGAAAGGGTGAACCCACTTTTGTCACCCAAAATTCACAAGCATTCCAAGATTTCATTAGGAGGACTCTAGAGTTTTTACTTTTGGATCCTCCAGCACCCGAATATGAATATGAACAAAACATTTAGATCGAAATAAGTTCTAATATCTTGTATTTAAAATTTAACTCAATCCAAATAATCTAGTTTTAAGAAAAAGAATCAATCAAGTTATTATAATTAAGAAGTATTTTAATTACTAGCGTTATTTAAGTAAATTATGATATAATAATGTTATTATTAGCATACATGGATATACACATATTTACCAATCAATTTATTTAATCAATTTTGCTTTTGGGTTCAGAACATTTGGATCCCATTAATGTGAAGATCGCCGAGCTGAGAGAAGCACTAGAGTCTATTATATCAGAACAAAAGTACTTGAAAGCACGTGATGCTAGACATCGACACAGTAAGTTAGTCTCACTCGTTAGTTGTAATTAATTTGTTAGATTCCTAAAGATCATATGAAAGTTTAATCAATTGTGTTGTTGGTAAAAAAAATTGTGGTGAGCAAATGTTTCAATAAAACTTTCTAATTGAAGTTGTTAAGAAGATTCATGTTATCTGCCTCAATTATTAGGGGTGCAGTTTAAATCTCTTTTAGACAATTTTACTTAATGTTAATTCGTTTAAAGTTCAAATACCTTTTAATGTTAGTTATTGTTAAGATAAAATCTAGCGAACATCAATTATATGTGCCCTTATTAACCTATGTATCTAGGTGGATAGTAAAATGCTTTCAATTATTTCATTTGATGCATTAAATTTTGCAACTACAGCAAACGAAAGCACCAGAAAGCGTGTTGTCTTCTACACAATCTTGGAGTATGTTTTGTTCGCTGCTACAAGTTTATTACAAGTGGTATACATTCGACGTCTCTTCAGCAAATCATTTGCTTACAACCGAGTGTAGGCTTCATAATGAATCATAATTGAACTCCTTTGATTATTTTATTTTCTTAATTACTTTTAACTCCACCATAATCAATAATTAATTCTCCATTTGAGTATTGGCCAAGTAGCATCATAATGTTATTGAACTTTTCCTAATTATCTATATATACAAGGTGTATTTAGATTAAAAATTTCAAAAAAGTATTTATAAGAGAAAAAACGAAAAAAAAAAAACTTATATAAATAGACCCATATTTCATAATTTGTGAAAGATTAGATTTGTTGTTGTGTGGAGGACAACTTGATTGTCACAATATAAGTGTGTAATTTTGTATGAAACACACCTTAATTAGAATGCGAGTACACCATTTATCCATTTTAATTCACAAGCATACACTACCTTGGAGGTATATTATTCTTTTATAGAAAATTGGGACATACCTCATTGCTTCTTTGTCTTCCACGAGAGATATAAAAGATGAATTCAAGATCAACATTAATTATATCATCTATAAGAAAGTGCCGTGTGAAAAGGTAGTATTTGCAATTTAAGTCACAATATAATTATAGACCAGCATCAACATGCAGGACAACGTTTTGTGCTAAATTTCTTTTAAGATAATCCACTACTCGTAATGTTGCATCTTAATGATCTTATTTTGGGTGTTGCGAAAACTAAGAAAACACATGAACACAATACCTAAGTTTGAGTCCGATTATAATGAGGAATATAAGTCATCATACCAACCATCGATACTGCCTAAAAGTTTTCATGACAATTCCTCTTCCCATTGTCAAATGTCAATTGATGATTCTGTTCATGGAAAATGTTTTTGGCGTTGCTCTTAGTAATGCAATTTCACAGACTAAATAGTGCATACTTCCATCGGTTAAGAAAATATTAATATTTTAAAATTGCACAAATCATTGAACCGGTATAAATTATAGTTTAAGATTTAATGACTCAATTGGTGTTAAATTATAGTTGAATCAATCATAATTAAATAATACTTTTTTAAAATTTAGGCATGATACATTAAATAATATTATAAATTTACAACTTCTAAAATTCTAAACCACATCTTATTCTACTCAGTTGGGACCTGTTTTTTTTAACATTAAGTTAAACAAACACACATTTTTATATATATTTTTATGAGAAATACGAATTTGAAGTTTTTAATTTAATGGCAGTTTGAGGACCTTCCAATATTAAACCTAAGATGCACTAAATTGTTGTAGTTAAGCTGTTATGCACAATTTTGTTTTTCTTTCAAAATTACATATTACAGTCATTACTCGTTACTGAATACTGATCCTATCGATGCAATGGTGCTTCTGCCGTGTTACTGGATACGTGCTTGTAGGATTAAAGATGGTCCGAATCTTTCTGTAACGAGAAAAAACATTTATGTATACAAGTTAAATAAATTAGATTAAGAGTAGTAGTTATTACATTTTTTATATCCAGTGATAGTGTGTAAGATGGAGTAATATAAGTTAATTCAACCTTAATAACAACAGCAACACTTAGAGAAATTAATATTAATTAAATTCGGATCTCGGATGCATCCAACTCAACAGGATATTTAATTGGATTGTCCATATGTTACAGGCCTAGGAACCAGCCTACGCTAACAACTTAGCCTGAATCAGACACTACAGAAATTAGCTGTCACAAAATCACCAACCTTTATAAACGCATGCAAAGGGTCACTGAGACAATTGCCAGAGGAATAGACCCTAACCAATTACCAATAAATAATGAATCATACATATCTTGCTACATGAATACTCCATCTTTTGTCTTTATGAAAGATTACTTTATTCCTCTCAAAATAATTGATATTTAAGATTTTTTTATATAAATTTAAAAAGTAATTATTTTAAAAAATTAATATTTATTAGAAAATAATTTTACTTAAATAGTTTTGTTCTCTCTTAATTTTAATCAATATATTATAAGATCTTTTGACATAACATTATTTATTATAGAATAAAATTAGAATATATATTTTAATATTTTATTGAAAACTGAAAATATTAATTAATTTTAATTTTTTTCAAAAGCTAAAATTAAGTCTATTTGAAATGGAGAGAGTAATTATATAATATTGTAAACATATTTAGAAATTATTTGAACTAATATTATAATAATAAATGAAATATATGTATGAACTACTTTTGTAATCATATTAAAGTAGGGCTCTATTACTCTAAAAATCATCCTAGTATCTGATAATTCTTTTTCAGGGTAGTTGTGAGTATATGATTTTTACTTTTTAAATATAATTTTAAAATAAAACGTATTTAGTAAAAATAGAGTTAAATTGAATTTTAATTTAAAAATAGTTTTATATTTATTATTTTGTCAGTTTCATTTTTCTAAAACACGTTCTAACTATTATCATCATACCACCACCCCCATTCCACAACCGTCTTCACCGTTATCACCTTCATCATTCCATCACCACCACACATTATCTTTGTCTCCACTATTATGTCACCTCCATCTCGTTGTCAATGTCACTACCACTATTATAGTCCAATATCGTTCTCATCGCCGCCATCATCATTCCCACCATTGTTATTGTCATTACCACTGACAACGCTGTCGTCGCCACCACCACCACCATTTCACTGCTACTATCACCACCACTGTCATCATTTTGTCACCTCTATCATCGTTGTCACTATTTCACCCATCATCACCCATTATTTTTAAAATTATACTAGTGATTGATCCAGGATAAACATTGAACCACTAAGTTAATGATTGAACTAGTAGATCATTAATTAACATGCATGACCCAGCACGTTTTCTTCCTTGAGCATGATCTTCTCTGGGTTAGTGGGTCATCGGTTTAATCTCAAATTCGATTGAGTCATACTGGATTGCTCTAAGTTGAATGCATGATCGATCGAATAGGATATTCGACTTACCCAAACTTCTAGGTCATAATCGAACCATTCCGACTAGTTGGGTCGATCTAAGTTTTAAAACACTGTCACCCACATTCCATTGCTATTACGTCACCACTACCAGTTTATCACCACTACCACTATTTCATCATCACTGTTGTCATTATCACCATCATCATTACTATTTTCATTATTATTATCATCATCACTCTCATTTTGTTATCTCTATCATTATTATTATTTTATAAAAACATAAGATAAGATAAAATAATTAACTCATTTTATTTATTTTTAATTTGTAACATATTTTATAAATTTCAAAATTAAAAACGAGAAATTAACCGAACAAAACATATGATTGTATGATAATTCATGTGCTTGTAGATGATGGATTTTGGATTATATTATGACTCGTTGACCCATAGAAACTGATTCAAAACCAACGAGGTCGGCACTGTGATGATGACGGGACAAAAGGAAAAGGATGTGCATTTGTTGTGCTAGTCTTTTTTTTCTCGATGGCTGGGAACTGGGAAGTTACATTGAATTGACAACTGAGGATGATCACGCCCACACTTGTGCAATGATAGAGAGGGAGGGAAAGTAAGAGGATTGAGCAAAAACAAACATACGCATGGAAATTCTAAACCAAGCTCCCTTCTTTTCTTTTTGCTCCGGAACCCAATAATTGTAGGGCCTGCGACTTTTTGTCCCTCGTCACAGTGTGAAATTAAATTCTCTGAGATCAACCCTATCTTTGTTTTTCTCATCTTTGTACCACAACCTAATAACGCATACAGAACAAATATATTATATTCATACACGTCATTTTATTTTTGTCTTGGTGTGAACATAATCTCTTTAATAAGGCAAAAATAATTGAATTATGTTTATATTTTTAAAAAAGTAATTATTTTTCTTATAAAAGAGAATGAAAAAAATATTATGGAGAGACAATTATAATTTTTTAAGTGCTTTTTCACTCAAAAAATTTATTTTCACATTTATAAATTTTTAGTATTCAACTTATTTAAACTTTCTATTAAAATATATATATCATTAATTTATTTGTTATTTTATTATTTTTCTTATTTAATTTTGAATTATAAAAAAATTTATGCTGAATACATTAATCAACTTTATTGAGATAAGATTGTTTATTGAGATGAGATTGTTTCAAGTTAATTAATCTTACTATTGAATCTTCAAGAGAGTTTTATCATTTATTTACGTTAATCTTATCTTATTTAACTTGAGTAGTGTTTTTTAATAAAAGATTATGAATATTGTTTAATTTATTGACTTAGAAATTAATCTTACTATTTGTTATTAATTTAAGAAAATTTTATATATGAAAAAAATTAAATATAATTTTTTTTACCTCTTCACATGTTAAGTTGAAGTGAGTTTTAATTCTCATAAGCATTCTATCTAACTTGAGGGAGAGAGAAATATGCATATGACATATAAAAAAAAATTGTAGAAAGGTTATCATATATAGATTGAAATTCTCCAAGTAGAGAAAGGATATCCCCTCCATTTCACCCTAGCGAGCTACTCTCTCATCTCTGACCCTATATAGCTAGCTAAGACAACTCCTCATCAATCATCATTCGTCTGCTCCTCCTCCTCCTTCCTTTTTAGCCTTCTTAGCTGTGTGCCTTTGAATTCCCTGTTCAATTCCTTGACTCCACTGTGCATGTATGAACCTTCCTTTAATTCACTGTTACACAAGGTGGGATATGTCTTTATGATATTAATTAACCCTCTTCCATTTTTATTATATTCATCTACCTCTCTTAAATCTCTGATCTGTCCCATTCTTCTCTCACTCTATATATTCATTCCACTCTTGTTTTTCCCTTCTATCCTCAAAGCTCAAACCCCCTCTTGATTCTTTACCTCTTTTTCATTCTTTCCTACCTTACAAGTGATAAAAGGGAATCTCATAGCATGCACCTTCTTTCTTTATCTCTCTACCTCCAAGGTTTCAACCCTTTTTCCTCCTCTTCTTTCCTAGCTTAATTATTTTATTGTTTAAGTTAGATTAATGCATCAAACACCCTCTTCTCATTTTTCTAAACACTATCTAGTTTCAATTTTTTTATTGTGTCCACTTGCTTTTGTGTATGCAACACATGACACGTCTTCGATCTCCCAGCTTTAAGTGTGTGATCACACTCCTTTTTGGTGGTGATCTATATATCTTTTTGTGGTTCCGGAAGTGTGTTGCAATGTTTCTTTTCTTCTTTTAAGCGTAGTAGCTCACATATATGACCTGCAGAGATAGTGAGTCGAGTTGAGCCGTAACATGAAACTGTTTAGATTGGAAGTTCGCAAAGGAAAAAGTGAAGCTGCCAGCATGATCTACCTTTGGTTAGAGAGCTCAAGAGTGCTAACCCTGACTAGGTCATGCTGTGACAGCCTCACTCCTTCCTATTTGGGGACCCATTGTAGATTCTTCAACAATCTGAAAGACACAAGGCTTGAAAAGCAAAAGGTAAGAAGTGAGTGATGAGCATGAGAAAATTCACTGTAAGCATCGTATATTCCTTACTTTTCTTTTTTCTGAGTTTCTGTTCTGGCAGGCGTGCGTTATAAACTTTTCCCTTTTACTTGCTTTTGTCTTTTTCTTTTTTCTTGCTACTTCTTTCACCGAACTAGTTCACTGTTATGTCTTTGGGACCAAACTTTTAAATTGATGGCCGTATATTGCTCCTTATCTTTACTTAATTAGGGTTCCTACAACCCAAGGATGTTTATGTTATTCTAGTATCAAATTTATTCATTATGATTTTCTTTAGATTGGCTTGAATTTCTAAACCCTAGAGGTAGTTACTTTGATGTTTAAGTTGCTATGCATGTGTGAGTATTATGTAGTGTTATATATGGAGTCATAGTTTATGCAGTTTTATATAAGACATGTTCCTCTTTTGTGTCCACGATGCGTTTTTTCTTGATGGTTGCATCTACTTATTTTTCTCCATTAAATGTTAAAATATACGTAATTAAGACGCGCAGTTGTTGAGGTTCAAAGCAGTGAATTTGAGGCAGAGATAAACACTCTTGCAGGTCTGATTCTGTGCTTTCAATAATTAGCCATTAGTTGTTTTTAACTTGGCTGCGTATTTGACTGATTTTATTTGAAATGTGTAGATATCAGGTTCAGAAGATTGTTGATTACTAAATATGCTCAATTTTGGTTTTGAAATGGTGGGATTTGTGACCTATAACTCTAATTATGTCTATGCTGTGAACAAATAGTGATCGCCATGCGGATGCAAAAGGGAATACTAACGCTGATCAAGGCTAACTATAGTAAGAAGATATTGCGAAAAAGAAAATAACGAACTAGTGTATACTGTTTACTGTTTAACACAGCGAAGTATGAACGTATTATCTGTATGTAGTATTTTCCTCATCTCAAGTTTTGATCTTTAATTTTAAGACTTCATCGATTTGTCCATATACAACATTTATGAAGTATCGACATAACATAAGTATCCAAGCCTGTTATGTAGTCATTTTTGTGAAATTGGTGTAATTCTTGTTTAGTTTCACCAAGTAAAATTATTTATAATATTTACGAAATAAGACTAAGTGGCGTTTGATAAACATGACTTGTATGAATGTATAAAATTAATTGTTTCAATAGAAGTATTGTCATAACTCATAACTGGTATTATTTTTTAATTTTGTCGTTTGTTAAAGTTTATTGTACGTTTAAATGATTGTATAATAACCATTTTTCTTTTAACTGGTAGTACACGTTGGCTAACTTTTATAAACATAAAGCAATTTGTTAAAAAAAATCATTTGCATACCTGTTTTGATTAAAAATGACTTGATTAATTAACGGCATAAGTGGTTTAAAATAGGAATCATTGTTATTCGATCACTTCATATTGAAAAAGAAATTTGGTCGCTCATTGGTACTGGGCAAAGAGGCAAAGGAGTTGGCTAGATGTATAGTAGATGGAAAATAATAAAGATCATTCCATTACAGGAAAATCAAGTGAAAAGAGAAAAAAAAAATACAGTAAAATGAAATGAAAGTGGAACAGAGAGACAGAAATAAATAAATAAAAGTTAATTATACATATGAATATGATCATATATGTGATAAGAAATTAAGAGGAAAAAAATATGAAATAAAGAAACGAGGCTATATAATAACATCTGGTTGTGTGGAGAGGTTATGGCTGAATGACGGTGACAACATAGAGGGTGAACACGATGACAAGTTTGTGATTTATGGGTGGGAGATCAAGGACATGGACATGGCGAAATTAAGTAAGCTCCGCCAAATTGCACCCTCCATGCAAACTTCACGACCTAAAGTTGCAACTCCAGAACAAGACTCACGTATACTTTTGGTGCTTATCTATTTACCCTAGTGCACAGTCACCACCACTGTGGATCCTTTGTAAACAGTATCACTTTTAAATATAAAAGAATTGGAATAGTGTAAGAAAAAATTTGATGAAAATTAACTATGATTTAATTGTAATCTAATGTAAAAATTATTCACACCACTAACTAATAAAAATAATTTATGCTATGACTTTTAAGATAATTAGTTATAAGGCTTAAAAATTTAATATATATGATCATATAATTTTGGGTGATAATTGTGATTTTCTCAAACTCCATTTGTAACAAATAGTAATTTTTCAAAATACTTACAATGCGAGAGAAAAGAAAATGCAACATTTTTACTATTTTTTTTCTCATTTAGTTAACTTCAAACGTATTATTATTAAAAGGGCACGAAATTGTGTTTTTATAATGGTATAAGAGTAAGATGGAAAAGAAAGAATATATGACTAGATCTAAATTATCTTTTATCTATCTGAAATGTATTATAGACATGAATCTATTTTTAGATTTTTGTAAATGATTTAAAACTTTTTTATGTTTTAACTAGTTAGAATGATAAGTTGAGAAAACTCAGATGTTGTGTTGCTAGAGTAGTAAGTCTCATATTGAGTTGAGGATAGTAAAACCTATATTATTTTTGAAATGCAAGATCTGATCTTTTATCTGACATTCATTAACTACAATTAAAAAAAAAAGTTTGAAAACAAAATTCAGTAGATAAATTTTAATTAAGATCTATCTTTATGTTTTTATATAACTAGAGGATGATAACGATATCGATTTTACATAACTAGTGGTTCTATATATATATAGAGAGAGAGAGAACAAATAAGATAAGTTATATATATATATATATACATTTATTTGTTATATAACTGTATACCAAACAATTTTATTGTGCAACTGGCTAATCTACACAAAAATAAAAATATTAATGAATTCTAAGTATTATTAAAAAATATTAGTAACAATTTTTTAATATATTCTTTTAATCACTTTAGAGCATCTTTAATTAATGAGGACTCTTGAATTCAAAAATTTTTTTCACCAAATTTATCATTATATATCATTATATATGTAAAATCTCCAACATGAAAAATGAATTTCTTCTAAAAAATTGTCTCCATTTAAAAATATATATATATTTTTAATATCTTTTCTTAACTTATTAATAAAATATATTTAAGTGGGTTCATTGTGGAACCCACAAAAATAATTCAAAAATCTAAAGTAAAATTTATCATTAGATGAAAAAAAAATTATTATATCATACGTGATATTATATAACCAATAAAAAGTGATCCAAAATGTTGTTAGTTAAAATGTGTTTTTCACTTCCTCTCATCCGGTACTATTATCTGGGACGACTCTGCGTGGTTCTCTATTGGTTTCATCTGCCCGACCTACCAAAGATGGAACCCAAAATGAACAAAAAGGATGTCCAAATCACAACAAACTTTATCAAAATCAATACAAGTTAACTGTTTCGTTTCCCAATCAGGCTCAAACCTTCTCCCTTTGTTAAAAGCTGTTCCACCCCCGTTTGTTTGGTAGATTAGACATGACTCCCAATAGTTTCTTTTAAATTTTAATGTGCAATGGATATCACGATAGAAGGTTAGATCAAGAAGGAAGTGAATGTTTGTTTAATTTGAAATTCTTCTCTCCAATTGTGGCAAGGAAAATTTTCTCTTCGATCTCCAATACCTTGGCATGGCCGTGTTATCATGCCTTTTGAGTCAAAATAAAACTTAAACAAACAGCATAAGGTGTAACCTTTGTATTTTTATTTCCTTTAATTTCTGTTGCAACAATTAACATTTGTTTAACAATGTAAATTGTGAAATAAAAACTATCCTTCCATCACAAAACAAATAAATTCGTTTTTTTAATGATGATATTGCTATAAAATATTTATCACTTGAAGATTTTTTTCGGAAAATCATAAACACACTAAAATAAGTAATTTTTTTAATATAATTTATTTTATATTTGAAATTAGTATTCAAACTTTATATCATATAATTAAAAGACTTAAATCATTATTATTTGTGTCAATTAATGTTACTAAACAAAGATAAAGATACACTTGGAAAAAAGGATAAAAAAATGAAATTACTTAAGGCCAAGTAATGAAATTAATGATGGATGCGAGAGAAAAATTGTTCACCGACTTTCTGTTTTTTTCTATTTGTTTGTTCCCTCTTCCCAACGTGACTCTCTGTTATGTTGAGATACTACATTTCTTTTGTGTTGCATTTGTAGGGAGCCATCCAAATGGTCCCCCATAAACTTAGTGGAAGGCACTTTTACTTTGGTTGATGTAAACTCTAAGAGAAAATTATTTAGAACTACTCAAAGCCTTTGATGGTTGGGTGGAGCGTGATAATATTTCAAATTTTCCTACTTTGGACCACCGCCACCTGTCCCATATATGATAACAACAATTAATTATTTTATTTGGTTAGGGACAACGATTAATTAATTTATTACTAATATCATTGGCTTTTCGGGTTCTTAACCAAGCAATCGTAAATTAATAGAAAAGATTTACCCAAGTACTCTCGTGTATTTATATACTACTTATTCTCTTTTAAATTTTAAATTTCCTATCAATAAGGGTTTTGAAATCTGATCCGATTCAATAGATTAAATTAATTGAACTGGAATCCGTTTAATTAGATCGGTTCTCCTATTAAACTGATGATACAGTTGATCCGGTCAAATCTGATAAGATAGATTATTAAATTCTGGTTGAATTGGTCCAATCCGACTGATTTATAATTTTTTTAAAATAATATTTTAAAAAAATAAAATATTTTTTAAAAAAAATTAGATTATTATCAATTATTATCAATTATTATTTTAGATTTTGAAATATAGATAATTTTTTCTTATTCAAATAAATTAGTTATATATTTATATATAATAAATATATATAATTTTAAATTTTTAATATATACTGGTTCAAATCGAATTAATTATTGATCTATGGATTGAATCACTAACTCATTAGATAATCAGATTAATAATCAGACTATTCATAATTATGTTACCAATAGAAAATAGGGAAGAGTTATAAGCAAAAATTTCCCCCCCTTTTTTTTTCCTTTCTTTTCTCCTTTAGAAACAAAATATGAATAGTTAATCGTGAATTAATAATAGTTGAAGCTATCAGAATGAGCTAAACTTTTATCTGATTCAGACCAGGAAAGATCATATCATGTAACAGTTTCACCCGTTTGTGGAATCACTAAAAAATAGTTTGTATTAAAATATTATGTTTTACCCCAGTTTGTAGCCTATTTGTTTAATTTCATGAAAACAGGCAAAATAAAATAAAGTAAAGTTGTTCTGCGTTCTCATCATTTATTAAAATCTTACATATATAAGCTTAATTAATGTCAGGTTGCGAAAATGTACCATTTCACCTTCAATTTGTCGAATCTTACAACGAAGTTACCCAATGTTTTGTATTTTTTGAGAAAGAAACATTTATTTTCGACCAGTTACTATTTTTTGTGGTTTTACAAATTTAAAAGAAAACTTAAATATTTTTTAATCCTTTAAATTTAAATAATTATTTTTTTAGTCCTTAATTTTTTTTATTACTCTACCAAATTTTTGAAAAGCTATTTCTAGTCTCTTTTATTCTTTGCATTAATAGTATTATAATTTATGATAATTTTTTATCCTCAAAAATATATTTTTTAATTTAATTTCTTGAAATTATTTGTGACAATTTAAATCACTATAATATGTAAAAATCGTCACAATTTCATATCCTTATTTGCTTTTATTTTTCTTCTTTAAAACGTCATAACATATAAAAAAATCATTAAACAGACTATTTAAATATTTTGAAAACATAAATAAATAAATAGAACGTCATAACATATTTTTTAAATTAAATTATAAATAAATAAATTTTGACTGTTAAAAGTTATCAAAAATTATGAAACCGTGAATACAATGAATAGAAAGAGATTATAAATAATTTTTTAAAAATTTGAGAGCTGATAAAAACATTTTTTAAAAGGATTAAACAACTAATTATTCAAATTCAAAAGATTAAAAATATATTTAACACTTAAAAGAATTAGTCATCTCGTTGAAAAAAAATATGACATGGCCTTTAGAATATATGCGAGTTCCTTTGAGTATATTATTCCAATTCCAAATTTGAATTTGCATTTTTGTGTCGTATCATTCTTTTATAGCATTTTTGGGGTGTCTAATTATATATGCTGGGGAATCTTGACCGCATAGTATTAGATATCACTGTTAAGGTTTTGAGTGACAAGATCTCCCGCGTCCACATACGGTTGGAGCTTATGAGATATATTATCTTGCATCCACGTGTTCTCATATCATTAGTTTATATTACTGTGGTTTCAAATATATAAAAAACACATTTTTTATATTTTAAATATAAAAAAATTTCAACGAATTTTACTTATTTTACTTTTTCTTAACTAGTCTGCAAGTCACACTAAAATATTTGGGAAAAAAATATTTTTCATTTCTTGTATTTTTGTCCATTTATTATAAGGATATTTTAATGATTTAATATTTAATTATAAAAAAATATATTTTTTGTCTCTTACATGACTCAATATACTTCTATTTACTCTTACTCTACATTTGCTTATTTCTTACTACCAATTAATTTCTATCTCTAACGTAATAACTCATTATTCCCTCCAAAACAAAATTGCCTTAAAAGAGGAGAGGAAAGAGATTTTTTTAATGTAAATATTAAATTACTATCAGTGACAGATTTATTTCAAGAATCCAATCTGTTGCATTACCGCTTATCTTAATTAGCATAGTCTGACCTACTATTGGTGTGTTTGGAGTAAGTTTATGATGACAAAAAATTAATTATTTTTATGATAAGGTAAAATAATAAATAGTTTTTTTAGGAAATAAAATAATACATAGTTACTTCTATTTTTTTATGATCATCATAATTTTGTAAAAGTAAAATCGTTATCTAAATAAACCATACACGACAAATTGGTAATTTTTGATAGCGTTAATCATCTGTAGGACTTTAATCATAATACCTCGTAGGCTTTTCATTATAGATTTTTTAAAATAATTTTATTTGTATTTAAGTTGCACTATCTTCTGATTAGCTGTCTTAGTTAAACAATATTTTTGTTTGAAAGGCCTATTTAAATAATCTTACTCCTCATAACTGTGGAATGTGGATTGTTTTATTTTATTTTAGTTTCCCCGGTAAACAAAACAAGTTTCCTGATCATTTTTGCCACGTTGTGTTGCCGAGATTGTGATTTGTGGAGAGCAACTATGATTTTCTTTTAAAATATCAGCCGGCATGAAACTATATTTTATTATTGAGACATAAAGAAGATCATCGAGGAGGAATCCTGCATTTGATAATTTATTAGTTACATATTCGAATTCGAAAATAATATATTTTCTCTTTACATATGTAAAAGGTAAAATTGTACATAGTTTTTACATAAAAGAAGATTGTCATTTGGCAATGTTAGTTTGAGCCCTTGTACAGAGTACGTTGACATGGAAGGGTAAACGAATAATTTTCCTTTTGCCCTAAAGAAAGTAGAAAGAATAATTTCATGCCACTGGTTGCCGACTACCAACTGCCATGAAGGGCCGCGCCTCTTCTTTATCTTGATTTTTAAAGTTAAGTACAGAGTTAAGGTTCTTAAACAACAGTTCAACATTTTTAACTTTGAGAGTATCTATTAGAACAAATGAGTTAAGGTTCTTAAAGAACAGTTCAACATTCTTAATGTACAGAGTTTGAATTCTTGTTTCTTTTTGAGTGGTCCAATAATTTCACATAAGATTTAAAAATAGTGACGGAGTGACATACGAGGAGATTCGGAACATTGGCTCCTTGACGTTTTTCGATTATAAAATTTATTATATTTTAATATTAAGATATTTTTATTTTTATTTAGTAGATCTGATTATAGATATTATCATATTGGGTGTTATTCATTTTTATAAAATATTTTATTTTTCTTTTATAGTATTCACCCTAAAAGTGATGATATTTTTTCCTCATTTTAGATAAGTATTCTATTACTTTTCAATATCTCCATTTTGGAGATGATTGTTCTTTTTTTTAAATAAAACATTCGAGTATAATTTATTGTTCAATACTTTTTTTGAGCCATGGTCCAGACTATTACGGGAGGAAGCAGTGAGAAATTTTCCATAATTGGCAAAAGCATGAAGGAACAATGTCACGTGAAAATAGAAGGTCTTCTAGGAGGGATGAAAATAAACCAGCTCATCTATTAAGAATTTTTGGCTTGATCTGACTTGACTCGTTGATTATAGAGGTCAGAATAAGATTTTTTTTAAAAATCTATTTAAATAAAAAGATCAGACTCAAGTTAAAAAAAAAAATCTGTTAGGCCTATCAGACTGACCTATTTAATATAATATATATATATATATATTAAAACTTAAAAATAATATATTTATTTTTCTAAAAATATTTTTTCTTATTATGAAGGTGAATGATCAATCACTTCAAAAATACCTTAAAAATCTCATAAAATGATTATTACTTATTTGAAAATATAAGTAAGATGTTGAAACATTTTCTGTTTAAAAATTATTTTTTTAATTTTTCTAAATTTATTTAAAGTGTTTTGTAAAATTATTTTTCTTATTAAAAAATAGATTTTTTAATAGACTCGTAGACCAAACTAAGCTTTTAAATAAGTCAGGTTAAGCTAAAAAAAAAAGCCTATGACAGGTAAATAAACCAGATCAAACTTTATATTTTTAAATCAAACTAAGGTCAGTCCTAACCAAGTCTGGCCTAACTTGGCCTATTTCCACCTCTACCTATGAGTCCTGAACTTCTTTTTTCGGAGAAGAAGCAGTATTCAGGGAATAAGCATTGACCAACTCTATAAAACAGAGGATACAAGCGTTATCTGGAATGATGGATAAAACGTTGATAAATGGCTTTTGTGATTCATTATTGTTATTTTTAAAGATTATAAATATTGTATTTGCAATCAAACGACTACATTAGCATTTTATTTATTTTGATTTGATTTTTAGACACACCAATAGATATTATTTCTTCTTAACATTTTTTATATATTTGTTGTGTATTTCCTCTCATCTTTGTTCTTCTATGCATTGTTCGACGTGTTCTTGGCCTCAAGCATACATGCATGTTAATACTTAATACGCACTGATGTTGTAGAAAATAAGCCAGTAATCTAATCTATTTTGTTTTAGTAGAGTTTTATAAGATAATTAGTAAGACCTTTTTCTAAAGATTTATGTTTAATGCAGATATTAGTTTTTATTTTATTATGAAAACATGAAAGTTTATTTTTTTACTGCAAGCGTGAAAGTTTATAGTAACATGTGAAATTGACGTTTGCCATTTTATAATCTTGGATTTTTTAGTGAAAAAATGTTTAGTTTGTCTTATGTGTCAATATTCTTGCAACTAATCTCTTAATAGATTAGTAATTTAACTAATGTTTTAGAATTAAGAATATTATATCAACTTGATTGATACATATTTGTTAGGAAAAAAAAAATATGGTTGACCCCCTTTACTATTTAATCTTAGCTCTGTCCCAACTCAAGTTCTTAACTTATTTTTAGTGAATTCCATTTTATCTTTTGATTCATACAATAACTCCCATTTTAACTTTAGAAAATGTTTCTTTAATAGTTAAGTAACCTTCGTTGTGGTTGTATATATAAGTAACTTCTATAAAAACTTTATAAGAACTTTATAAGAGCTTAGTTTCTCTAATGATATTTTCAAATTACTTAACTATAAGAATCAACAAAAATAATTGCTTTGGAGTTGATCTTAAGCAATTACAGGCAAAGTTGTTTAACCATTAAATAGGCAATTTCTATTTATAAAAAATGTTTCCTTAAAGGAATCCACTAAAAAATAAGTTTTAGAACTGAATTTGAGTTTTACTATTTGGAGTGAAAATTAATTAGTGTTTTTAAATTCTACATAGCAATAAAGACTCACTAATTAAAAGGGCGTTGACAACCGAGATGCTCTTGGTATGGAAATCTAAACGGTATAAATCTTTGCATAGTGCAGAGCAGTATCCAAGATTGGATAATGAAGCAACAGTTAAAAATTTCGTATAGCTTGTTTAGCAACAACATCAGAATACAGTGCCACACGTAGATTTAATCACATGAAATTTGATCTGAGCTAAGATCAGGTCTTCAATATCAATGAAGTGTTCATAAGAAGTCTGTTTCTTCTTTCTTTTGAGTTCTTGTTTCCGTGGTTCATCTGGACTTTTGGTCTAGACGTTTAGCTAAGCATGAGGCTCAACATACCATAGTAAATCCTTGGCCCTTAGCTTAGACAGTCAAGTTAAAGCAAGAATGATAACATATCAGTAATAAGCAAACGGACAAATGAAATCTCAGTCTAGCTTTATTCAGAGGCTTGTGAAGAATGCATGCAACTATGCTAATATCAATTTGAAGGTCTCATATCCCAAATATATGTGAAAATAGGTCATGCACTCAGTATAAAACGATTTTGCACCATTAACCAATCATTCATAATTCATCTTGTATAGTATGTTTTTGACTTTTATAATGAATACTTTAAAAATTATATTAATGATGATTTGTGATTAATTAACAATGTAAAACTATTTATATTAAGTGCATGACCATTAAACTCAATCATGTTATATATTTTTTTTCTACATTGAAGAGTCATGAACATAAATTTATCACCTCTATCCTTAATTCCCACCACCCCAATTACGCATTTTAGAGATGGGTTGTTACTGATATTATACTACTTTCATAATACAAGAATTTTTCAACTATTACTACTGCCCATAATTCCTACCCTAAATAAAGAAGGTGTGCGCTAAGATTCCATAAATTCCAAGCATATTGAACACTTGAATATATGATATTTAGGTGTAAGACATGGAAATTCAAGATCTTTTATGTTTTTAAAGTATAAAGGATCTCAAGTTTTTCAAGATGCTTGGAATTTATGATTCCTCAAAACTTGTGACGAGATAAAATTAAAACAAATGCTTAATCTTGAAGACCAATACTTTTACCCACTTAACGTGATGGCTGAAGAACGTTATATCTGAAACAGGTACGAGCTTTGTAAACCAAGCAATTGGCCATGACACAGCTGCAATTCCAATACAAATTCCCCATTGCTTCCATGTTAATCTCTCCGTATCAGCAAACTTCCTTAGGAGTTCCACCATCAATACTTGAAGAACCAAAGTAATCCCCACAATTCCAAGAAATAAGTGGTTTTTGTGAGTGCCTTGGAACACATTAAGTTTCTCCATACTTCTAGAGTTGAACTCGTTGAAAACTTGGCAGAGAACAAAAGTATTAAAAATTAGAGTATCCTTTACCTTCCCAGTTACATTGAAGATTGACTTTCCATCGAATTGTAAAACCAAGAGAACAGCAATCTGATATAAAGCTTGAGCTAAAAGGTTTCTCCACATAATACTAGTAATAAGAGGTTCAGTTCTACCCACTGGCTGTTTCTCCATTAACTCCTTTGTAGGCCTTTCTGTAGCCAGTGCCAATGCTCCTAGAGTATCCATAATGAGATTTACCCATAATAGTTGAACTGTTGTTAGGGGAACATCTCCCGAAGAAACTGCCGCAACAAAATTGATCACTAGTGCTGCAACATTCACGGTTAGTTGAAACTGGATGAATTTCTGGATGTTGTTATAAACACATCTCCCCCACCTTAAGACTGTGGCCACAGAATTGAAGTTGTCATCTAAGATCACAATGTCAGAACTCTCCTTGGCAACTTCAGTTCCTTGGATCCCCATAGAAAGTCCAATATCAGCTTCTTTTAGAGCAGGTGCATCATTTGTGCCATCTCCCGTGACTGCAACAACATGGCCTTTCTTTTTCAAGCATTGCACCATCAAAAGTTTGTCCAAAGGGGATGATCTTGCCATCACTCGGATCTTCTCAACTTTCTCCATTCTCTCTTCCTCCGTGTAGTTCCTGAATTCCACACCTTCCACCACTTCTTCTGCATTTACATGGCCATCAAGATCTAATATTCCACATTCTGTTGCTATGGCCTTCGCCGTGAAAATGTTATCTCCAGTGATCATCTTGATACTAACACCTGCAAGTTTACAAGTTTCCACAGCCTTCTTTACGTCAGATCGGCATGGATCCTTGAGGCCAACAATACCTAGCAAGGTCAAGCCATCTTTTCTAAGGATTTGATGCGCTTTCTCCTTATCGTTATAATCCTTAGCTTCTGAAATCTGCATGTAAGCAAAAGCAATACATCTAAGGCTACTAGCAGCCATGCCTTGAATTATCTTCTCAAGTTTACTCCGATCTTCATCAAGGGACTTTTCTATGCCGTTATTGTCAATGTAATTAGAACACATTGCAAGTATAATCTCTGCAGCACCTTTCCAATGCACGTGAACTGTGTTGTTGGTCTCCTTCCTTATTGCCACGCCACTTCGTTTCTTCTCCGAGTTAAACGTTTCAACATGGAGAACTTCATGTGTGCGCTTCAGTTTGTCCATGTCCATGCCTAAATCTGACGCAGCCCACAAGAGTATAGCTTTCTCTGTTGGGCTACCAGAAATTTCAGGTTCAGATTCTGACGAAGGTTTATAGATACTGCCAGTTGTGTTGAGGCCAACTCCTTGGTGAAATAACTCAAGAACTATAGGAGCCATTGCATTGGAAAAGTTATCCATAGCATTTTCTAGGCCAAGCCAAAACTTGGTGACTCTCATTTGATTCAAAGTTAAGGTGCCAGTTTTATCTGTGCAAATAACTGTTGCTGACCCCATTGTTTCACAAGCAGAAAGTTTCCTCACCATTGCTTGGTCTGCCATCATTCTTTTCATGGAGTAAGCAAGTGTGAGAGTAACAGCCAATGGCAGACCCTCAGGGATTGCCACAACCACAATGGTGACTGCAGCAGCAACAATTCGCACAACCGCGTTGAAAACATCGTTTACATCGGTTTTACTCCCCTGGAACTCCTGATTCCCTTTATCGTCTTCTGTGTTTCCAGTGAAATAACGTATTAACAAGACTATGAGAACAAGAAAAGCGACTGCGAGGCCTACCTTTCCAATAGAAGAGGTTAACTTGTCAAGGCGAGCCTGCAATGGTGTCCTTTCCTTGGTGTCTCGCGAAATTGAGCTCATCATTTCACCCCATGCTGTGTTAGATCCGACAGATGTCACAAGCATCTGAGCAAAGCCATCCACCACTTTAGCACCAGACAGCAAAAAGGGGCTATTTGAAGGCTCAATTTCTACATGGTCGCTCTCACCTGTCATACTTGATTCATCCACTAGCAAAGAATGGCCACTTAAGAACAATCCATCAGCTGGAATTTGATCACCAATTTTAAGTGATACAATATCTCCCACAAGTACCTCAAAGATGGATATCTGTTGTGGCCTTCCATTTCTCACAACTACAACTTTGATGTTGTTGCTTATCTTAGACAATTTATCAAATTGCCTCTCTTGTCTGAAGTTGCTGAGTGCAGTGACAACAACTACCAGAAACACTGCTACAAATATACTCCCTCCTTCATACCATCCTTCCCCTGGCCCGTGTTCTTTTATGCCAAATCCAAGGGAAAGGCCAGCACAAACAAGAAGGATCAGAATAGTAGTGTCATTGAAAGCCTCCACTACAAAGCTTCGGAATACCTTCGGTGGAGGCCTCTGGTAAGTGTTTGAACCAAACAACTCACGCCGTGTCGCAATGTCATCGTCGCTGCCACTGATTCCCTTTGCTGGAATGGTTCCAAGAATATTTGCAACATCTCCAACTCCTCCAAACTCAGCAAAGGCTTCCAAGTTTTTGTCCTTTACCATGCTAGCAAGTCTGGCTTTGTCAACATCAGGAACCAAGGAATAATGATTATTGGTCCCATGTTGGGGAATTAGTGGCTCAATGATATCAAGAGTTCTGGAACCGGAAGATTGAGATTGGAAGAGTTTAGAATAAGGATGAGTGTTTGTATTTCTCTTAGATATGACTTCTTTGGCCAAGGCAAGCATGACCCTTCTAGAATAAATAGCTGTATAAGCAAAACGCCATCTTTTTTTGGCAGTGTTGATGGTGTAATTCACAGTGGTGGTTATGTCAATGAGAAATGAGCTATCGTCATATTTCGGACTTTGGCTATTCGACATGGTGGATTAAGAGGAAATCAGAATTGCGAATGCTATAATTACTCAATCCAAAAGATAAAATGAAAGAACTTCATTCTGAACATTCAATGGTTGTTATCTTCTATATATAATAAACATATGGTTATTTTTCGTGCGAGACGGTCCATAGGGACAATTTCCGCGTAGCTTCCTAGCGTAACCATGCAAAAACAACTGTCCTTTTTTATAGTCTAATTTAGTCAAATTTTTATAGGACACACTCTGTACAAACACTCTTGCCGGACACGTCAAATCAGTTGTGAGAAGAAACTTGCTACTTCGATTATTCAAATTCATATTTAGTGCACTCTGAGCTAACAAAATCATAAGCATGAACTAACAAAATCAAACGATTAGAATCGCCTAACAAAAATCCAACGGTTTATAACTTAGTTTAGTAAATTCAATTTAAAAAACACCTTTAAAATATTAACTGCGTGATTAAGTGAGACCTCGACCATTGTGCCAAAATTTTTTTTTTACCAAAATGACACGGTGGCCAAACTAAATACCAGAATGCCATGCGGCATAGTTCGTTAGTCAAACCAGCAAACTACGTTGGCTGAAGTGATGCGACGTTGGTGGCCACGTAGTTCGCTACACCTTCCAGCAAACTACGTGGCTGTCCAACGGGCAGTCTACATGGCGTAAACGTAGTTCGCTACCCACCCTTGCGAAGTACAGTCCACGTGGCACGTAGTTCGCTGCCACCCCTAGGGAACTACGTGGAGCGAATTCAAAAAAAATGGTCGTTACGGCCACGTGTCAACAGTTGACGTAGTTCGCTGCCCCCATAGCGAACTACGTCCACGTGGCCAACCATTTATACCCCACCCCCCATCCTCTGGTCCCCCCTTCCATTCTCTCTCTCCCTTACAAAATTTTGTTGTCCCCTTCCATTGTCTCCCTCCTTTTAAAGATTTTCAAATTTTTGAAAGCAACCCCTTTTGTTTTTGGTGTGAGATTCTCCCTCTGTCATTGTGCAAAATAACAAGTAAGTTGTGCTTATTTTGTTTTATTTGTACATATTTAATTGATATTTTAGTTGTAATATAATGTATAGGTTCTAAATTTGAAACATTAGGTTAGAGGATGTTATTTGAAACATTAGGTTAGATGACATGTTGTTGAAACTCTAGGTTAGAAGATCAATAGTTTGAAATTAACAATGATAATTTATAGAATAAATGATTATTTGAGTTTGTCATTGTTTGGATGTTATATGTGTTTGTCATTTTTAATAAAGATTATTTATTTCATTATTTGAGGATTTATTGTTTTAAAAATATAATTTGGAATACATATTTAGATTTAGTTAATTACATTTAATGACAATCAATTCAGAGTAATTTTTTGAATTTGTAATTGTATATATATTATTTTTTATATTTGATCATCTGAAATATGTAAAACAAAAAGAATAGTTACAATTATAGTTAAACATGTTTGTAAGTAAAATAATTAATTAAATAAATATATTTAATTAAATACCCTAAACATAAATGTATTTTTACAATTTATTATTTTGTAACAATTTATGTAAATAAAGAAATACATACGTATGATTTGTTTAGTTATATAGTCTTTAATATTGATGTAATGTTTCAAATTAATATGAAAATATGAATATATATATATATACACGTATTTAAGAATTGAACATATTTTTTTATCTGAATTTAATAATATTTTGATGTTTTTGTAAATAAAAAAATAAATATTATTACAAATAATTATTTTGTATTAGTTGATGTAAAAAAAAATTATATATTACCGTATTATTATTTGTTATTCATTAGCATAGTAAATGATTTTTTAAATGAATATAGGGTTTGACATAGTGAAATATGGATCACGATGAGAGTGTCCCGGCAGCGGGTGAGGATGCGTTGAGCGTCATTGATCCTGGTCCATCTGTACGGACGCTGCTAACGTTACAGGATAGACATATATCTACTACTGTGTGGAACGCGCAAAGTGATTCGACCGCACGGGATCGTGTGATTAATGTCAGGCATGCGACCACACACGATCACTCTGCTATTCCCGAGGATATCCACCCGTGGCTTGTACAGGCGGGTTTTTACCACGTTGCGCGTCTGCGCGATCATGAGGAACCGTCGTTGTATGAAATGTTGCGTGTATTATGCTTTTAAGGTTCTATTATAACGTGTATGTAATTGTGGTTTGGTCTATTATTTCAGATAGACCATCACCTCGTTTCGGCGCTTGTTGAGCGATAACGTCCCGAGACACGGACATTCCACATGAGCATGGGTGAGGTGACCATCACCCTTGAGGATGTGCATAATCTGCTAGGGCTGCCGACTGAAGGTCGAGTTGTATCCGGCCGGCATGGACGCCATAACTTCCATGAATTAGTTGGTGACCTTTTAGGGGTTCAGCCTAATGCGGATCAGGACTTGTATGGAAGTTTGTTGGGGCTCCACTTTCTACGGGAGCATTTCAGTGTATATGTCGTCCATGCCGACACTGAGGTTGGACGGATTAGGTACACCCGCGCTTTGATATTGCACATTTTACTTGCCAAATGGCGAATGCAAAACACATGATATACCCTCGGTGGATGCCATCCCAGGTCGACATTGTTCACCGCTGCCATTATGCCCGCATGGCGATCTGAAATAAGACATATTCCATCTTTTTGGGTATCATGAATACGGATAAGTGCCAAAAACCATGACCAGTTGTCAATATCCTCCCTAGAGACAACCGCAAATGCTAGTGGAAGGACGTAATTGTTGCCGTCAATTGATGTTGCAATAAGCAATGTTCCCCGATATTTCCCATACAAATGGATATCGTCGATGCTGATAATGGGCTTGCAGTAATTAAAAGCATCGCAACACTGCTTAAATGTCCAAAACACCCTCTTGAATGCCCTACAACTTTCGTCCAGTTGTCCTTCAACATAATGCTCCGTCGTTTCCAACTTATAAGCAGACCCTTAAGCAAAATTTAACATATAACCCAACCACCTTGGCAGGAACGCATACGATTCATCCCAATCCCCAAACACCTTAACAATTGCCTTTTGCTTTGCCTTAATGCCTTCCTGTATGATATATGAAATCCTAGCGTCGTTGAAATCCTTTCCTGAATTAAGCTGATTTTAACACTAGGGTCCTCCCTAATCATTTCTGCAATTCGTTACATAATAACAAGTCAGTAAATTTTGCGACGCTAAATATACATATTATTTTATAACAATTTAAAGTACCTATGATCAACGAACATATGAAATTTGAGTCGAGCTGTTTATGATCCTGAGAGAGATTAAGTCTAACGCACATGTGTTCATTGTTCCATATTCTACAACCCATTCACTGGAAGCCTTCTTTTGGTATGCCCTTATCCTCCATGGACAACCGTCATTATGATATTCACAAACCATTATAATCCTTTTCGTATCACTTTTTGCAACTACTGTTGTCCAATTGGAGGCCATACAATATTGCTTTATTGCCATTTGCACATCGAACTTGCTCCCAAACACCTGCCCCTTATATAGCGCTTGACCCATCTCCCAATTAGGTACTTGCACTCCTTCCATGTCATCTGCCTCCACATCTTGGTATGCCCAATTAATATTCATATAATGGCTTACGTTAGACCAAAAAGGTACATTGCCCTCTCCTATATAATCAGACAATATATTAACAGTATATTAACAGTAACACTACTAACTAACACACAATTAGCGTCCATACCTGCAATCGGAGGCTCATTTTGCATTCCAACAATCCCTGGAGAAGGCATTGCAAAAGCACGATCAAAATCACCGTCTACGTCCGTATCCGATGACTCACTATCCGGAACAACACCTTCATCAACCTCTTCCTCAGAACTATCCATGGGCCAAGCTGGGTCGTGGGCCGGCGCCATTTTTGTATCTTCAGAATCGATTTGTTGGGATGGTTGGGTTGGTGGCGGTGGTTGTGATGATGGGAATATATCTCTATCTTGCGAATTCACCATCGGCTCTAAGTTAAGCTCAATGGAGCCAATGTTTGCAACAAATTGTTGACTGTTTGACTGTCCAACACAATATATTTCCGCATACAATTCTATAAATATGGGGTTTTCTCCATCGGATATGCATGCGTCTGTAACTAAGGTTACATCGTCATCATCTACAATATCCACACCAACCCACTGCACCGAGTTGCCAGATGCACATCTAGCACTCAGTCGAGATACAAATTGACCTCGTTGTAAGCGCAACTTCTTGTATATCATTTTCATCAAATGATCATAGCTGCATCGTGGAGGAAAACGAAACATTTTGCTTTCTCTTTCGAACACTTGACCGTTTGGTCCAACATATCTCCTCCCATTATAATATACAATGGTGATTAAATCATTCCCTCTACCACTCATTTTGCAGAGATTCACAAAAAATTGAAGACTAAATGAATGGAAAATACTCTCAGACAACATATAGATTGGTTGGGGGGGGGGGAGGGTGTCATTAAATAGGGGGTGTGTGGTAGGAATTCGTTGGAAGTGGTTGCAAACACCTAATTCACTATACTGACAAGCGAACTTGGAATTACTGTCACGTGTCAGCATTTGACGAAGTTTGCTACTGGCCCTAGCGAACTAGGCCACTGGACCTGCCACGTGTCAACCACTGACATAGTTTGCTGCTGCACCTAGCGAACTACGCCACCTAGTTCGCTAGCCTTGAAGCGAACTTGCCACCATCTGCCACGTGTCCTGCCCGCTTCTGATGGGACACTGGCTCATTGATCAGAGGAGTGCCACATCAGCCAACGTAGTTCGCTTCTCTAACTAGTGAACTATGCCGCGTGACACTCTGGTATATAGTTTGGTCAACGTGGCGTTTGGCTAATTTTTTTTTGTGGCACAACGGTCGAGATCTCTGATTAAGTCAAACGGTTCACATTCATGACTGTACGAATGCAGATAATTAATTTATTTTCCTAATGTTAATTCATTATTGTATAAATGCATGATTGCGGGAATCTAGGTCGATTTTGTATAATGGAACTCAAATTTATTAAATAAGAAAACATAAACTATATACTAACATTATCAAAAATTTATAATATCGTCTAATTACAAATCATCTAATTATAAGTTTATTGACTATAGTAATATGAACATAGACTTTTGATTACTTGAAAATTTTTTTAAAAAAAAATTACACATGTGGTAAATGTATTGAAATTTTTCTAACATTATATATATTTTCTTGATGCCGACATAGAGGATGAGTAGTCGGTAACCATAATCTCCATTGACCCTCAATTCCTCAAAACAAGTCCCAGAAAAGTGGGAACATTTCTCTCTCTCTAACTGCGGGAATGGGAATTGGGAAACTGTTTCAGTTATCAACAAGGTGACAAATAGAAAGTGTGCACTTGGTTGAGGGACAATGAGCTTTGCTTGGAAGTTAATGGCCTAATTAATCCTACCAACAAATTAGAGGAAAGTAGAACAAATTAAATATTTAGGTATGGACGGTGTAATAAGTCCGTGGTTACTTGGTCTGGCTGATTATGACATAATTATCTTTTTTGGCAAATTCTAGTGATAGTTGGATCCATGTTTGATCCTAAGGTTTTTTTAACAATTACTACTGGCATGCCGTCTTGCCCGGACATGGATTTTGCGTAGAATTTGCATTTTGATATGCGAAATTACGAAGAATTTTTTTTTGTCCCTTCGATTATAAAAGCATACAAAATCCATCGTATGAAAATTTATAGTCAACTATCATTTCTATCATTATCCAGTCGCATGTGCAAACAATATATATAGATTATAGAACACTTCAATTGATCCAGTTTATATAAGATTTCCAATTGTTGAGCCTGAAAGTGATTAACAAATCATATTAATTAACAAATCTTTTTCTACAGATATTTTAAACTAGAAAATATTATATTTCTAATTTTTTATAACCTAACACAAGAAATGCAAAAGACCAAGGGAATAATTTACTCATATCATATAGTGTACATGTGATGAATTTCTAACAGATTTACTAGTCCTAACAAACAACAAGAAGCATTATTCGGACTTCTGCTTTAGCTTACTTCAGCATCTATATTATATACGAATACAACTATGGAAATTCGTCAGTTCGTCACAACGTAAGGAATGGACATCATCAAAATTTGCGGCTTGTTTCACACCATGTAACCCCAATGGGAATTTGCAAAACCTACTATAATACATCCTGACAAGTTTGAAGTCCAAGTACTGCGCGGCTCATAATATGGGAAACTTAACAGCAACTAGCCATACTTCAGTTTTTTTTTTTATAAAAAATTATTATTATTTTCTATTGTTATCCTTTTAAAAAATTCATTAATTATAGTGAGTCATATGTTCATAAAAATAACTAACAGCATAGTTACTTAGGAGCTTATATATACAGTCTAACTAACGTGTAGGCAGTAAGCTTCCACGAGGGGTATCTCATAAAAAATAAAAAATAAAAAACTTCCACGAGGGCATTATATGCATATACCTAAGTGGTACTATATGAACAAAATTAGATTCACACTACGTAAGGCTCATCATTTCACAGCTGGGATCGCAGAAAAACAAAATTGTAAAGTAATTAAAGTTGATATTAAGAGGGAAAAAAGGTCTCAATATAAACAATAAAAATATAAAATTATAACAAGTAAATCTTTTATAATGATATTGTAACATGTGGACAGTCAGATACTCATCCATGTCCCTATTGAAAAAACCCAAATAATACTTATATTTATATCTTATAAAAGCAAATATTTCTTGTTAAAGTTAGATAAGTTTGGATTGATACTCACGGGTTCAAAGTTCTTTGTCATACCTAATTAAACTAGATAAAATACAAAACAATATTATCTAGAATAACCAAAAAAATACCTAATAAACCAAAAAAGAGGATGAGTGAGAAGACAGGTAAAAACTAGCCAAGAATCACATAATCAACGTTAACATGAGTGGAATTAAAACTCTACCGATAAAAGAATAAAATATAAAATACAAGAAGTTAATACGTAAAATAATGTTTCAAGAAATTCATAAGATTAACATAGTGATGTAAGACTCTACTGCATTCATATGTAAAAGACGATTTATTTAACAAGAGAATCCATATTAATTCTTTATGTGTAAAATTCTCTTGGATCAAAAACAATTGCACACTACAAATGAAATTAGTTTCTAACCTAATAAATAAGACACATATGATCTCTATCACATGACCAAATAAAAAATAATTTTTCAGGAACACTACAAACTATTAATAAGAAATTTGTTTACCAAATACAATTAATATGATCAATATAAAGTTTTTAGCTAGTAAAAAAGAGTTGTAATATTAATACAATCGGTACAACATTTTATACAAAAACTCTTATTATGTTTATCCCTCTCTCTATCAGACTTTTATTACATCTCATATTTCTCTCTTTTCTCTCTCTTTCTTTTAGTTATATAATTTGTTGTATGAATTGTTATTATACAAAAACTGTTTTGTATTTCTCCCTTTCTATCACATTTATTATATATATCATATTTTTCTCTACTCTCTTTCTTTTCCATATATAATTTGTTATATGAATTTTTATACAAATAATTTTGTTAATAAAACTTAAAACTAATTAAAAATGCTTATCAATATACTCAAAACCACCACTCATAGTGATTGCGTGAAATTCGATGGATTTTGACTCGTTATCAATCCAACTCTAGTTGAGTTTTGCTTCTATGACATTTTGTTTGGTTGCTAGGAAAGAAACTAAATGAAAGTGTGAAAAATAAAAATGAATGAAAAGAAATTAGAGAGTCAAAAGTAAGGTTTGACTGAAGCGAAATAAACTTGAAAAGAAAAAAAAATTAAAATTAAAATAATTTGGATTAAGTTTTTAATCCCTCAAATTTTTTAGATTCCAAATTTTAGTTCTTCCACAAAAATTTGATAATTTTTAGTCCTTTATTAATTTTTCAACAACATTTTTAGTTCCTTTAAAATTCATTATCCATTTTTAGTCTCATTTATTTTTACTACTCAAAACTAGTCTTTATCTTGTCCATTTATAATCGTTCATTTATTTTATATTTAAAACTAATTTTGAGTAATAAAATTAAATCAAAAAATTAGAGGAACTAAAAATTGGAAGTTAAAAAAACTTGAGGGACTAATAATTTAATTAACCAAAATGATTTGATAGGTCAGAAAAAAATATTAGATAATTTTTTTTATTATTATTATTAGGGTGTGAGAATACAAAAATCGTGGCCATAATCAATTATGCAAAACATATACCGATTATGGCTATGAAGGGACTCTTTCCTTGATACTCTTCTGTTATTTTAGCATGGAATCACAGACGTGTCATGCCCATTAATTTTTTTAAAACTTTCCATACAAATTAGTTCACCCAAACAAAATTCTTTTGACTTTCCACTCTTTTTCATGCTTTTTACTTTCTTTCCTAGCTAAATCAACCAAACGAGTTGTAAGTCGTGGTGAGCCCACTGCCATCAACCCAATGAGCTCACTTTGAGAGGTGTAAATCTAAACTATTACTCATTTCGGATTGATTAAGAACAATCATTAGATTCCTATTCAAAAAGAAAAAGAAAAAAAATCATTAAATGATTAGGAAATTAAGACATGATTTGATTGTGTGGAATGAAAATGAATAAAAGAGAATTGAGAAAAAACTATTTGAATTAAAGTAGTATATGAAGACGTGATATTCACACTAATTTTTATTTTTTTTTAATTTACCCACCACTCTATGAATTTTTTTGAAGAATAATTATTAAAATTTGAACTATCCATTTAATAACTTTAACTTTTTTGCCCTTGTAAATTAATATTATCTAATGGTTCTCCTAAATATTCCAAAATTAAAAAAACAATGTCAATTGGCCGTTGCAAATACCGCACTACAGTATATTATGCACTAAAATCACCTAAAAATAAGGATTAAAATCAATTAATTAAAAATTAGGACTCACATCAACATTCCCTTGTTAACATCAACTATAGCTCCACAAAAATCCCCTACAGCTCCACAACATCAAGTCATCAACACAATCATGTTAGTATTTTTTTTTTCTAATATTAGATGAGAAGTTAACACATGAACCAAAATTTAAAACAATTTGAAACATAGATAACAAAATTAAGCAATTACATATTGAAGAACCAAGTTGCTCAAATGCTATATTATTGAGACCAAAAATACATTAAGCCTAATACATAATACTAAATACACATTGGTACGCTAGGAAATACATAAAAAGAGTAAGAACCATGCCTTTTTCCAAGCATCCTTTTTTACTTTACACTTCATTTAGTGCCCCCACAGTCAGGCTACATTTTCTATATAATTTCCAAAGGTGACAAACTTGCTTTACACGTAGGGTAGGTATGAAAAAGACTTACACAAAAACATACTTCAATAACTTCCACAATTTTAATGCACACCCAAAAAGAAAAAGGAGCGTATTTATACAATGTTAAGAATAGTTAAAGTATCTTTAGTAATAGGTCTTAAATTAAAATTTTAGATCATTTTTTGATGGATTTCATAATATCATGTAGGATTGAAAATATGTGACATTTTTTTCCTTTATTAATAGATCCCAAATTGAGATCTTAAATAATTTTAATGACTTCCACATGGACCCTACTTTTAAATATTTAAAATTATTTTAATTAAATTAAATTAATTAAATAATTAATTATAATTAATAAAGCATGAAAAAAATTAATATTAATAAAGTATATAATTAATTTTAAATAATTAATTTCATTTTATTTATTTTTTTTCATTTTTTTCGTCTTGTCACATAAAAATCTTTTTTTTAACTCCGTGTATATCTTTAAGATTTCTGGAAGTGAAGATCTGCATTCTATCTTTAATGATAGATATAGAAAAAGAAAAATCTTTAACTAAAGATCTCTCCCTGACATGCTTCCCTAAAATTATTCTTATATCTCTCGTCAAAAGAAAAAAGAATTAGTCACATCACATGTTTTGTCTCCTCTCTCTCTCTTCCACTTTAATACTTAATCCTTACTAGAAGATGTAGTCATTGTTGACTAACCGAAACTTCCTAGTAACTTCGTTACCGAAAATTTGTGGACATATCTCATGTATATTAAAGCAACGTTTGGCAGACGGAAACTACCAAGTAATTTCGCGAAAAATGCATTGTGAATCGTCAAGCAGGATTTTTTTTATGCATAAGGGTTTTTTTTTTTTAATTACCATTTTGAGAATAATTTTTAAATTAATTATCAAAAAGGATAAATTATGATAATTATTATGACTTATGAGTCAGACTTTTATTTTTTATTTTTTATTTTTTAAATTGAAATCATAAAAAAATTTATGACTTTAGTTTTTTTTTTTAATTTCCTACTTCAAAATCATAAGAAATTTTATTTTCTTTTTAGAATTTTAAACGAAAGTCATACTTGGAAGTTGTAAATACCTAGCCTTTAGTTTTTTGTTTTTTTATAATAAATTTACTGTTGGAAGTAAAACATTTTACTACTTCCACGGTTTCAAATTTTTCTTCTTCTTTGGATTAAGGTTTCTTTTTAAAAAAAAAATTACTGTTGGAAGTCGTAAATTTTTTTAAGACTTCCACCAATTTCAATTTTTTTCTTCTTTCCATTAAGTTTTTTTCTTCCACTTTTCAGTTTTTGTTTTTGGTACGTACATTTTCTTTTTAATTCTTAAGTTTTTTTAAAATTGTAAATAAATTTTTAATTAAATTATTTGATAAATAATTTTTTTAGTTTTGTTTTATATTTTCATAATTTTGGTATTTTTATTTTTAATATATTTTTTCATTTAATTATTTTAATTTTGGAATGATTAATATTTGTAATATATTTTTTAGGAATTTTTAATTTGATAAGTTTAATATAAACTTTTTTCTTAGTCACCTTAACAGGTCGATGTGTTATTTTAAGTTGATTTTGTTTATTAATTCTTTTTTTAATATATAATATTTTTTATGATTATAATGTAATTATGTTTAAAATTTTTAATCATGTTTAATTTTAAACGTAAAAGAAGAAAAACAAAAAAAAAAGCATGTGTTCAATTCAATGTTTCGTTAAAAAAAAATTCGGTTAAAAAAATTTATGAAAATATATAAAAAAACTAAAAAAATATTTATTAAATAATTAAAT
>PYAF01000320.1:1196089-1208478 GCA_007407185.1 Glycine tomentella
TCATAAAAAATTTTACAACTTTCAACAGTACATTTATAAAAAAAAAAAAAAAAACTAAAACTGAGAAAGTCGTAAATAGTAAACTTCTTTTGTTTAAAATAGTAAAAAAAACCGTCAAGCAGAAGTGAATAAATAAATACTGGATCCTGACAACAAAAACATATCCTTCGCTGGCCATCAGTACAACTTCGCATCTCTAATAATTTAGACAAATTATCCCCATCATTGAGTTGTTATTAGTAAGCAACTAAGATAGGTTCTTGTCATTAGCAAGCAACTACTTCGATGAATAGAAAGGGGGACACAAAAGTCCACACTGAGATATCAAAAGAGACAAGTAATTTAAGTTTAAATGTTCAGGTCACTATCAAATTGGGGTGTGTGTGTCTATATACATATAGATAGATATCTCAACAACAAAATAGTAATAAATCAAAAATAAAACTAAATGTATTATAATAAAAAAAGATAGTAAAAAAATTCCTCAAGGATCATACAAATTTATTGACAAATTGACTACCGGAGAGAAAAAAAAATGAAACAGATTTATCTGATTCGTTCGAGATCCAAACTAATTGGAATCAAGTTTCATTAGTTCAATTTGGTTAGGACCCAAATATGAAAAATAATTAAATAAACCAATTGAGTTGTTTGATTCGATTTCTCAATTTAACAGGAGAAAGTAATGCTCAACTCTAAAGAAATGAAATTGAAACAGACCAATTGAACTATGAGCGTAATTGGTGGGCAAGAAAATAAGAGCAAATTGGAAGAGCAGAAATCACTAAATGACAAACTCGATAAGACATCATGGAGGAAAAAAGTGAAAATGTAATGACCATAATTTGCTTTCCACCCTTAATCCTTTGGTTAGGTGGTGGTTTGAACAGGTCGTGGACTCCAACCAGAATTCCCCGAGGTGGGGGAAAACACTGTTCTTTTTCTTCTTTTTTTTTTTTTTTGCAAAAAAAAAATGCTAAGGAACAAACTTTCGAACTTGTACTATGTTACTCATAAATCATGGATTATTGGATTTTTCTTTGATTAATTTATGAGGTTGTTACTTGCTAACGATAAAATGTCTATGGCTCATTTTGTCAAAAAAAAAAAAAAAGTTCCCGTATGTCAAAGGCATTGGAAATTAACAAGTTGAAAAGGCCCCATTTGCAAATTGCAATTAGAACGAGTGAGGGACAGAGAGAAAGAGAAGAGATGACTTTAAGGAGAATGGTCGATAGAAATAGGCCCCAAAGCCCCTAATCAAATCCACAAGTCCAACATTCACGTTTGGCGAGTGAATTGCCTATTGTTTAAATTTTATTCTGGCCTGCAACACTAGTGGGCCAAACCATGCAAAACAGATTTGGTCCGTAAAATCCTGGGTAAAAGAAGACATCAGGACATCTTTCACCAACAGTTTACCCTTCAAAACAGAATTGCCTATTTAATAGATCAATAAATAGACATCAAATGCAGAGAGGAGGACGAACCACAGATAATAAGGGACACCGGTGTATCAATAATTAAGAAATATAAAATATAAAGTATCTCACATCTCATAATATGTTTGAAGTTTGAAGTCTCAACCAAGGACACCAATAAAGCTAATCAGGGCAGAATGTCTACTAAAATAACAATGAAACTTGATTCCAAACTAAATCAAACAACCTCCAGAGCAAGTTGATCAGAATATGCAGACTCAAAAATTTTAACCTTTAATCTGCCTAGTCAGTTTAGAATCAACATGAACAAATTGTTAATATTACTTTAAAAACCCCTTCAACGTTAACAACCAACCATGCAAGAGAAGGCAAAATAAATACATATGAAAAAAGTAAGCACTAAATAGAGGTCAGGCTTCCAAGAGAGCAGGGTAAAAAGTAGACCAAACAGAAAAACAATAACACAGAATGGTAAGAAGGAATTACTTAATGATAAAAAGTCTCCATTCCAATCCAATTAGACTTCAGCACAACCACTCTGTACATTTTACCTCATGAAACAAACGTTCAAATAGATGAGATTAAAGTGTATTTTTTATGTTATGATGCCACTAGACAAACCTAACCCCTATGAAACTTATTAATAAAACTGATAGTCAGAACATAATTAAAAAATAAGAGCGAGACAAAACCTGGATACTTGATTCCCCGAGCTCTATGAGATGGCAATTCTGATAACTTCTGCACCAATCAAAGAAGGAATAAGTCATTCCCAAGAAAGGGGCTTCTTTAGAACAATTCATTGAGACAATGGAACTTTAAAGTTATGCTCAATCAACATTATGTTAATATACTATGTGAGGCATCAAAACACTCTCTAGCCTCCAACAACACAGTTGACATTTTTAGGCATAACATAACAATGCCAAGACGGGCAAATAGTATCATCAGTTAATAAAGTTGCCATATGATTTCTATTTTATAGTAGTCATGATTCATATGACCCAATCACAAATACAAACAATTGTAGGTATGGCGGGGGCGGGGTGGGGGCGGGTATTACATTCCCCGTCCCCGTCCCCGTCCCCGCCCCCAAACCCGCTTCCCGTCCCCGTCCCCATTCCCCGTCGGGTTTTAAAACCCATCCCCATCCCTGCCCTCGCTGGGGGTCGGGTTTTCCCCGTCCCGCCCCGCCCCCGCTATTTCACTACAATTTAAAAAATAAAAAAAAATAATATAATTTTTTATTGAAAAATCGGATAAAAAAGTTAGTTATGTAACAAAAAAATAATAATAACAAACTCACATTTAAAATATGTGATTATAATTTTAAAATTACAAAACAAAATCAATCAATTCAATTAAAAAAATTAGAAAATAATATTTTTTTTATTTTTTTTATTTTTTTAATATTATTTATTATGGGGCGGGGAGCGGGGAGCGGGGGCGGGGGTGGGGGCGGGGGCGGGTATCAGTAATCCTATACCCGCTACCGCCCCCGCTTTTGGCTACCGGGGAAAACTCGAACCGAACCCGAACCCGAAAAATTCGGTTTTTCCCAAAATCGGGGCAGATTCGGACGGGTACCCACGGGTTCGGGTCCCGTTGCCATGCCTAAACAATTGTCTATGAATATGAAGAACAAAACCACCAATTGTGTGACATCAATTTATACAAATAACGATGACCCACACACATAGGTAATTTTCAGATAGAAGGATAACATTCGACAATAATTCCTGGGAATTCAGATCCCAGGTTTAATTTTGCTATTAAAATGTTTTCAAAATCAACATAGAATACCCAAGAATGGAAATCCTAGATTCTTATATTTCCAATTTTCCATGAAATTGGCAATCCAAACATGCGCATGCAAAATTCCGGCGTATCGCACATAAATTCCGGCATATCGCACATACTAGTCTGAAAATAGATGCATTGTTCACTAACACAGCTAAAAGGAAAAATGGATTTCTTGATGGATAAAACTTAAATGCAGTTCTTTCGGTGCTTTAGATATTGTTTTCCAAACAGAATTAGAGTTTCACCTCAATAAACTGCAAAATAAAGGTTTGCATTAAATGTCAACATATTGAGGTAAAACCCAATCTTAATAGGAGAACAACACTAATAGTGTGTTTGGATAACATACAGGAATCAATTCTACTCTACAAAATCGTGATGATACTATAAAAAAGTAGAAGTAACTTTTGTTGCTTTAGTTTCACCATGAAAAAAAAATTGATTATTTCTAAACATGAAGCTAATCCAAACACGCTATAAGCACCTAAAGAACTACATATAACTTTTGTCCTTTCTAGATTTCTTTTAGAACAAACAAACGAAAGTTTACTTAGTAACTACTCTATTCTACCCGCATGACATACCAACGAGCTAAGCCAACAACAACACAAGCATTGGAATTTCGAAATGCTACCTCCGCAATTCGCATCAAGGGACAAAATTATGCTTAGTTTCCAGTGCCATGTTGCTGCTCACCCAAAATGCATTGCACATAATTATCAAATCCTAGCAACTCACTAGCCCTGCAATTGGTCACTCCCAAATCACCACCACCACCACCACCACCCCCCATTAGACTCATCAACTTCAAACTCCTCTCACTCTCCGGCATGGATGCCCAACCAATCAACTTCACAGCATCCCTGGAACTCAAAAACCCTTTCCCAACTCTAATCCTCGCATCCCTAAAGGGAACCAAGCACTTGTCCCTGGCGAAGCCAACGCATTTCTCCTTCGCCGCGGCTTCACAATCCGCCATCTCACGCACTTCGCACTGCTCCCGCTCCTTCAGACCGGAGAGCGTGGGACCCGCCAGGGACTTCCACCACGGAGGCTTGCACTTTCTGGAAGCGCTCACGGCGCAACCGATCCTCGCCCCCTCCTCGCACTGCTCAACGATTTTCCGCTCGCATGCCGCGAAAGAGGACGCCCACGCGCGCGAGTCTCGGAAGGCCAGCACGTACGGTCCCGCCGATGGGTCGTCAGCCGGACCCGCCGGTAACGGTCCCCGGAGCAAAGGAACCGGGCGGTCGAATTTGATGACGGTTGAAGAAGGCGAGTAGTCATCGAAATTGTCGGGTTCGGATGCGTCCATCGCTAGGGTTAGGGTTTTCCGGATTCAGATTAATCGATTGGAAAACTCGAAAATCAAATGAGTGCTGAGCAGAGAAGCGGAACTGAGAAGTGAAGGTGAACGCAGTTACGCAGACGAGAATTCAGCGGTTAATGAAAAACAGTTCTCCGTGCTGATGCTCGACGGCGACAACGGCGTCGCACGGTGCCTCCAGCCGCCGCTCTCGTTATCCGGTCTTTTTTGTTTCTAGATCCTCGTAACCGTCGTCGCGTCTTTGTTGAGAGACGGAAAGAGTAAGCAAGCATATGTTGGTTTGTCAGTTGCAAACAAATATGGATATTTAGAGGAGAATGATATTTGCAAAAGCATTCATGTCTTTCTTTTGTAAAACTAAATTTGTTAATTATTAGATTTATTTTAGAATTCTTATAACAGTATTTGAACTGAAATTTAAACAAATAATTTCTTTCTTTTCCCTTATTTATACTTGGTATAAAATGCTAAATATTTAAAAATATTCAGTAATTTAAATTTCCGAATTACTTATACGTACAACTTATAACATTTGTTAAATTTATATATTTAGTTTTATTAAACAATATTTATCATCTATACCTATTATTTATGTTTCTTAAAACTATAATGTTAGGTGATAATATAATACTATATAATATATCAAAATACTTCCTTATATTCTACAATAAGTTTGCGAAAAAAACATGTATCCACTGCCGAGTGTACAAAATCATAGGAATAATTATTATTTTAAATTTATTATTTTTTATAAATATTATCTTAAAAATAATCATATCAATGATTGTTTTTATTTAATTGACAGTGTGAAATATTTATGTATACTGAGGATACATAACCTTTAAGCTATAAATATTTTAAATTAGTTAAGTCATACATTTTTTAAATTATTTCAATAATTATTTTAATGTAACTTAGAAAATAATTTTTTAAATTTATCCTAATAAGTTTTGTAGTTAAATTTATAACGTGAACTCTAATGTAATAAGAATTTATAATAATTTAATAAATAAACATTTAATTAAATTATTTTCTCATGCGTATTTTATTCAAGTTTCGATACCAATACTTACAAAAGGTTGTTAAAATGTAATTTACTTTTGCTTCTCTTCTTCGTGAATGGTCATGTGAGTAAACAAAATCAAATTTGTCTAATGTGTGCAGTCTTCCAATTTTAGGTTAAATTTTATTAAAACCAAAGTGGATAAAAGGAGGGATAGAAACGTACGGGCAGAGAATAGAAGTAACATTTCAACAACATTAGCCATTGATTGTATAAAGGAATATTAAAATAAAAGAAAAGTAGTATTTACAAATGAAATCATTTGAGCATCATAATCCTTGAAAATTCTTCAAAGCTAACTTGACCATCCCCATCCAAATCTGCCTCCCTAATCATTTGTTCTGCCTCTTCATCTGTCAGCCTCTCTCCCAAATTCATCATTACGTGCCTCAGCTGTAAACACATCATAAAGTAGCTCTTTTAGTAAATAATAATAAACAATAATACAAATGAATGATTGAGTTCAAGCAGAGATTCTGTTATTCTAGCATCGCAATACGTGTAACTGAGAATGTTAATTTACCTCAGTGGCGGATATGTATCCATTTTGATCTCTATCAAATACTTTGAATGCTTCTTTCAGCTCTTCAGCTAAAGTTTCCTATAATATTATGATCGTTAGCCTCAAACAGCTCATTTTCAGTTGCTGATTATTTAATCAATCTTATGACTAGTTTATCTTACCTTCATTTTTCTTCCCATAATATTCAAGAACTCTTCAAAATCTATACTCCCACTCCCATCAATGTCGACCTCACTAATCATGTTTTGGATTTCTTCTTTCGTTGGATTCCCTTCTAATGATCGGATAATGGTTGTCAATTCATCCACGGTAATGAATCCTAGACATCACCAACAATTTCCAACAAAGTCAAAATCAATACAAAAACCCATTTTCACATCAAAATGAAAGGGTGAACAACAAATCATCTAGGTGCCAAGAAAACACACCGTCAGAATCCTTGTCAATGAGGCTAAAGGCTTCATGGAATTCAGCAATCTGATCATCTGTCAGTGCTCCTGCCATGATTTGTGATGTGTTGTAAACTGAACTGGAAAAGCAAGAAAATTCAGAATGAGAAAAATGTATTACACGGTTATTTCGTTTGAACCTGCTTTCTTTTGGCTTATAGATATATAGAAGATGCATGAGTCATGTGATGTGGCCAATTTTTGTTTGAAAGTCAAAGATGATAAAAGTAGACATTCCAATTCAAAGAGGCTACTTTTCCTGACTACGGCAAATTTACAATGCAGACGTTATGTTTAGCCCAATTATTTATTCACAAAGTCAATGAAAGCGCGACTTCAAGCTTCTTTTCCCGGCAAATGTTAATGTCCATTGTAACAAAAAGTTAACTTTATAATGATAATAAGTTAAAATTAGTCAACTGAATAAAAAGTAAGTTGGATCATTAAGAAAAAAAATTAAAAAAAATCATAATTTTGATTTTTCTACTAATAAAATTAATATTTTAATAATTAATATTTATCGATAAAAAAATAAAAAAAATAATCCACTGTCATGAAAACTTAATTACACATTTACACATGAGGAATGAGAGCTACAACACTTGAAAGACATGCAAAAGTTTCTAGCTTTACGTGCAGACTGTAATTTCAACCAAATAACGTTCTATGAATACGCGTGTTAAATGTTGAACGAATTCATTAAGCTTGACTCGATTCCTTAATTTTCAGAGGAAGGATAAACTATTACCTAGTCGTTAAACTATTTGTGTGGTGTAGAATAGTTCAACTCTCCTAAGTCTCTATTATTGAATATTGATGATCAGTTTTATAAACGAATTTTTTAATTATCTGTAAAAAATTAAAACTATTATATAAAATAAATAATTCTAAACATGATTAAAATTAAAATAAGTGAGATATCAATACAAAGATTAAATTATATTGCAAACAAGTTTAACACCAACATAGATTAAATCATCTGGGACTCATCTTTTGCCTTCCTTCCAAATAGGAAAGAAAGAGATAGAAAAGTTGATTTATACAATAACAAGATAAAAATGTTATTATTTTAACATGTTTCTTTTTTCAATTGAGAATATTTACGTTGTTTTATATACATATTTTTCTTCTTCTTCTTTTCACTTTTTTTATATCTTCTTTCTTTTCATTTTCTTTTTTACTAAACAATCTACAATCTTATTTTTTAGTCTTTTTCCCCTTTCTCTCATTTTTATTTCTTTTCTATTTTCTTTCTTAAATCAAACATACATAAGACTATCTATTAAGGTGGACCAGTGCATGGTAAGCCGTGAGGAATTTAGGTGATATATATACCTGAAGTCTTAGATTCAATGCTCATAGGTTATTCTCCCAAGATCCCAGATTTGCTACCACCTCCTTTTGTTGCTGTGAAACAAGAAAAAAATCTCTCACCCCCATTCCATTCATCCATCCAACACAGAGTATTTTCCCCATTTCCTAAATCCCATTTTATGTTGTTATCAAACAATTTCTCCTAACAGTTACCTATGATGTGAGAGTATAGTAAATATAATTAAAAGACATTCTACCAATTAATTGTCAAGTCATTAAACTCTATTGTAAATTCTTAGTATATATATAAATGTCGTGTAACAGTGTTAGTTTTGAGGGATTTGGTTATAAAAAAAATTTAAAATTTAAAGGATTATTACAGTAAAAAAATTACAAGGATTTAATTAAAATATTGAGGAAACTATAAGGAATAGATTGATTAACATAATTAAAGTGTTTTATTTTACTTAATTAAAGTTAATTATGCATCTTACAAAACATAAGGAGAATCCTACCAACAAATTATACTAAGGAAACTCCCGACTATAAACTTGGAAATATACCACTCCCAAGTTTTTAATTTGTTGGCATTGTAATCCACTCAATGGCACCTAGGGCATCGATGATCGACCTCTAGGCTTGGAGGAGAACATGTCGATCTAGAAATATTAATTTATATATATTTTTATATAAAATGTTTTTTATTTTTGTTTTACTTCACCAAAAACAGTAACGTAGGCATGGCCAATTGGGCCGCCATGGATAGCCCAAATGTTGTTCGACATGGCCCAAGAAGAATGTGCTTCCTCTGACATTGTCCCAAGCTGAGGAAATTTCTTGGTTATACTCAGTGATACCGAGCCGTCACCTCCATTCATTCATGCCTTCATGGTGAGTTCCTCTCTCTCTTTCTCTAACTGTCTCCGTCTAAGTTATCACAGTTAGAATCAGTGTCAAATTTCGTAACCCTTAAAATTTGTTTGAGTATCTCCCTCTTCGGTCATTTCATTCATAATTCTTCCACTTCTAGTTGGATAGTTACTTCCTCCTCTCGGGATGCAAAATGCCGTTTCCAACGAATATTTTGATATTGGTTTTTGAAAAATTGCACTTCCAGGAACTTGAGTCGAGTTACACATTAAATGTATACTTAGGGTTTGGGGTTTTGTTACATTGCATTGCATGTGATGTGGGTAAACTGATATTGGGAAGCTTAAGTTCCGTGTTTTATAATGTGTTGGTTTTGATGGATATGTAGTTTTGATGACATAGCTTCTCACTTCAAACTTGTTCTGAACATAACACTTGTGGAAGATATTGATGATTCAGTGTGTTTAAATAGGGGGACACTGGCATGGAATGCTCTTTATGACTCGCTCTTGGAACGTTGCTGCTGATTCTTGATTGTTTTCTATCTCAACTTTACGTCTGAAGTGTCTTCTGAGCAAGGTGATGATGGGTCTGGAAAAGAATCCTCTTGTGTTTTTCGATGTCTCAATTGATGGGGACCCTGTGGAAAGAATTGTCATTCAGGTAATAAGAAAATCAGGAATATGCTTGTTTAGTTTTCTGTCTGAAAGGATATTTGAAGTTTGCCTCAGCATCATAGGTTTGGTATGAATGAACTCTTTTGAATTGTGCAGCTTTTTGCCAGTATAGTTCCTAGGACAGCAGAGAATTTTAGGGCACTCTGTACAGGTATCTTTAAATTGTTCAAATAACTCTCCTTTACCATGTTTTTTTTTTTCCATTTTTTGTAATAGTTTGGTTGTTGCTTGTGGAGCATGCATATGTATATCGGGTAATGGGAGACTGGAGTTTCTTGTTGACCAAAAAGAATGTTTGGTCCAGCAGTAAGGTAGACACTAGTTTTATTGGGGGGGTGGGCTGGATCAATTTGCCTATGCTGCTCAACTTATGAGCAAAGTTCCTTCATTGCCTTGTTCCCTGTTTCTTTATTCTGGTACTTACATATGTGCGGGTGGGAGAGGAGACCTGAACTTGAATATTTTTGTGCATATGAAATAGGTATTTTGGCTGAATTCTTATCCCCCAATCCCAACATAAATTTATAGTCCCTCTGTTAGTTAACTGACATGAAGCACACAGTCCTAATTTGTCTGAAATGATTTTATTGTATAGGGTAATATTTGATTAAGATAAAAAATGAAACATTAGCTCTATACTTGTTTTAGTACTTATTTTAAGCGTTATCTGCAGAAAGGTTGGGGTAAAAGAACCAAAGCTATATCAAAATGTTTATGCATAATATCTTCACAGAACTTGTCCTTGTCGCTTTTTTGTCAAATTGTCTAGTTGAATATGAAACTAATCATTTGTAATTCACCTATATCAGTACATGTTACTTGCAGTTGATACGAATATATGCAACCTACAAGTGTTAAATGACTTATATTCTATAAATAATGCCAACTTTTTGCTTCAAAACCTATTAGAATATGACTCTAGAATGATGGTATGTCTTTCATGGTAATTGGTTCTTTAAACATCACACTCTACTTTAACTGTAAATGTGTGCTTTTTGTTTGTAGGTGAGAAGGGAATTGGAGAATTGACAGGAAAACCTTTGCATTATAAAGGAACAAGCTTTCATCGTATAATTAGAGGTTTTATGGCTCAAGTAAGTTGCCCTTCATGGTTACTCTATTCATGAGGTGTTATCTAACTATGTAGGAGAAGATTTTGATCTAGCATGTGAGTGCTATGTCTAAGTGGACAGTTAGCCAGTTGCACACTTGAAATAGTAAATTCTGTTTGTAAAGTTTTTGTTGAAGTGAAGTGAGGATACCAACAGAATGTTTTGGCGTTTGCCATTTCTTTTTCCCTTATTTCTGGCAAATTTATTGAGTGATTTATAAAGTTCATTTGTTTCAATATGATAATTCACCAACTTTTGGTCTTGTGTCCTGACAGGGTGGTGATTTTTCAAGGGGTAATGGTATGTTTTTTTGTTTCTGTTGTTTACCTAATATGATTTGTAGTTTCCTTTTTGACTGTTCTATCCTTTTACAAAGACTTGTAAGGAACAACCTTTGACTGCTTTACAGGCACAGGTGGAGAAAGTATATATGGAGGGAAATTTGCAGGTATGTTTACCTATTATGAATAGTGTTTTATTTATTCTACGTATAAGAAAAAAAAAGTAACAAAGTAATGCTTAGTTGCGTATACATAGTTACTTTTTTTGTTGATTAATCATTTGACTATACATGCAAGTACTCCTTCCTTGCAGATGAAAATTTCAAACTAACACATGATGGACCTGGCATTCTTTCTATGGCTAACAGTGGTCCTAACACAAATGGATCTCAGTTCTTTATTACATTCAAGCGCCAACCTCATCTTGACGGGTATAAAATCTTTGAATGTTTTAGTTCAACTAGTTTGATGTGCTTTAATCATATTGCACACCATTCTGGATTGCAATCTGCATTTTTTTTGGTCTTGTTGATGGTCCCAAAAATTTTACTGTTTTGTTTTTCAGTTTTTTTGGCTGCTGTTACTTATGCATTTCTTGTTCTTGTTCATGGCCCCCACAATTTTATTAATGTTATTTTTCAGTTTCTTTCTATTGCTGTTGTTTTTGCATGCTTGTTTCTACATTTTCATTAGCTCAAAAAGTTCAAGTTTGTAATGTCCATAATATTTGCTTTGAAGTGGTGGAAGGTTTTTTATTGTAGTCTTTCACATGATGATGCAGGAAACATGTTGTTTTTGGAAAAGTTGTCAATGGAATGGACATTTTGAAGAAAATTGAGCAGGTGGGAACATCTGATGGGAAACCTACCCAGCCAGTTAAAATTATTGATTGTGGTGAAGTCTCTGAAACAAAAATTCAGCATACTGCCAACAAGGAGAAAGGTACTTGTGATAGGGGAATAGATATTGATGAATATATTATTATATTATAATCCTTGTTGTTTCAGTCTACTGCTAAATGTAATTGCTTGTAATATGTGAAATACTTCTCATTTTAGGGAAAAGGAGAAAATCAGGAAAATCCCTATCTTCTGATGATGGTTCTGACAAAAAATCAAGGGGAAAAAGGAAAAAATCTTCCAAAGACACGAGGAAGAGAAGGAGGAGATATTCAACATCTGATAGCGATAGTGATAGCTATTCCTCAGATTCTGAGTCAGATTCAGCTTCAGATTCTGAATCGGATTCATCAGTTTCTGATACTAGTTCCTCTAGTGATGGGAAACACCAGAAGAGGAGGAGAAGTAAGCGCAAGCATGGGAAAAAGAGGAAAATTGGACGAAAACAGAGAAAGAGAAGCCAGCACAGTAGAAGATCAAGACACAAGTCTAGGCGGTCTGATTATAGCCTACCTTTAGCATACCCCTTATTTCTTATAGTAGCATTCCTCCAGTAGGTTTTAATTGAATTACTCTCCTTTTTTCAGGAGTTCTGAGGATTCAAGTGATACAGATAGTGCTAGTGGCAG
>PYAF01000320.1:1213367-1238800 GCA_007407185.1 Glycine tomentella
GTCTAGTTTTGCTTCATTAACTTTTTTATATCAAACATGCATATCATATTTTATTGTTTGTATTTTTTATTTTAAATATTATTACTTAATTTTAATTAATTTTAACTAATATATCCAATTGTTAATGCGACAATTTTTTTATACTTTTAAATTAAAGTTCACAAATTTAAACCTTAACACAATGTTTTTCATAATTTATGCCTTAATTCATAAAATCTTATCTCTTTAATTTCTTTGTATATATAACTAACATAAAGGTAAGGACAAACTTATATATCCACTCACTTATATATCTGAAAAGAAGAAGTAAATAACTGCAAACACGTTTTTTACTATAGTCCACCTTGTACTAACTCTCTTATTCTCAATGATTTAATATAAATTTATTTCCTTAAAGAAAACTGCAAACAATAGTAAACCATACCAGAACTAATTATCAATTATCTACTTAATTCATTGAGTGAGTAAAGAGGAGAACTTTTGTATATCACCCAGTTTACAAATGCATCTACTAAGTTGCGGTCCTACATACACAACTATATTACAACGAATTTCAAAACATACAACAAGAACAAAGTCATTTACAACCTTACAAAAGACACAACAAAATTGTCCTTTCTTTCTATTTCTATAGCTTATAGCCAAAAGACATTAAATTTACAATTGAAGATTCCTTGTGGTCCTATACACACTATTTTACTACAACAAATTACAAAAACGTACAACAAGAACACAGTCATTTACAACACTTACATCATAGAACAACTTTCTCTTTACTTTCTCTAGCTATAAATCAGATTTTGATCACATTTTTATGTGTAGTTCTAGACCTATCACATGCATTTATGATATAACTTATTGGCATAACGCACAATTTCCAAGTAGTTATATTAGATTGGTAAATAGGGAGTGTTATAATGAATTTTGTACGTAACAGAGAATTTTGTACTTAAGTCAAGATTTCATAAGATCACAAATTTCATTATGATCATGATGATTTCATCACAATTGAGTGTCGATTTGGATTTGAATTTTCATCATATAACCTATAGCCAACGCAAGTAACGCCCATAATTATTATACAAAATGCAAAATTCAATAAATCAATCTTATTTTAAAAATGCCAAATTATCATGGGTTTTCTCCCCCCAACACAATGGCAGTGGTTTAATTGCAAATTTTGCATATAAGTGATACAACCATGTTAGCATAGATACCATTGTGCAATTAGCAAAGAACATTACCAACATATGAGATGGTTAAGCAAGTGAATCAAAGAAGAGACCAATGATCGAAGGAATGAGTCCAAACACCATGTAAGCTGGCGATGCATTGAGTCACCCTTCTCTAGCTATAAACCACAATCCCCTTCCTCTTCTCCTATCCCTATTGTAAAGTGTCATCAACTATTCATTATGCAAATGACACTCATTCCTAAAGTGCAATTCATTCATGCTTCTGTTGGCTTCAGTACTGCCAATCGTGGCAGTAGCGATTGTAAGAACCATTTCAGCTCCTTTCAGGAAGAAAACATGGAGGTATTCGCAGAGGTCTTCTTCAAGTTTTGATTCTCCAACAAGCTTGAAAAAATTAGCCTCTATCTCATGAATAATGATATTAATTAAAAATTTGATAAAAAAAAAAAAAAAACAACACAACATAATCGTGTCAACTCGATTCAAGTGCCAATTTTTTGAAACGATTCTCAAATTAGGAACCTAATCTTGAATTGTACTTCAGAAGAAGCACACCATAAACAAAATTGATGATAAAAACGAAAACACACCACAAACGTGTCAACTCCAATAAAAACCTACTGAAAACAAGTAAAAAGAAAAGGTGAAAACAAGAAAGAGGAATATCCATAGAAAACACACTTGCAATTTTTTTAAATGTATTATCAAAATTATAAACCTAATCTTGAACACCTATTCTCATGGACGCCAGCTGGAGAGGCTCTTAATAAATAGTTTGTTCCGAGATGTCGGATCTCTATTTTTTTGAAGAAACTATTTTATTTCAAAAGTACATGAAGATGAAGATGTAATTATCCCTTGGATGGAAATATATATTTCCGTGTATAGGGGTGAAAAAACAAATTATAAGGAAAGCACGATTTCATTGTACAAATGTACAAGTGCATGTGTACAACGGAATAGTTCTTCTGTTGTTATTTAGGAGTGAAAAAAATAAAACAACGAAAATACATTTTGTTGTCATGGCCATCGAACACAGCGAAACAAGCATATCAAAGCTTATGGTATGGATGTTGGTGAGGGATATTTTTGTCTTTATAATTATTAAAATATGAATATATAATTATTAAAAATAATCTAAAAATAATAAATATGAATATATAATACTATATAATTATTAAATTTTGTGGGTTTATTTTATTTATATTGATATAATATTAATATGTAGTAATTTTTAAATGCATTTATCATGAAAATTAAAATTTATTTTAAATTTTTGAAGTAGTGTATTTTTATTAAAAAGATATAATGTTAATTATTTTAAAATAATTTTTTCATGATTTTAAAGATATTAATTTTAATTATGTGATATTATTAAATATTTGAATTAATTAATTTCATCATATCATATTGAACACTCTCATTTAACATAATTAAAATTATATATCATTATTATTTTAGAGCAATACCAATGAAAAAGTGAGGACAAATACTATTTTAAAGTAGGTATATTATATCTTATTTTAGTAGTTTTGTCTATTTCTATTTAATAAAAATAGTAAAGTAAAAGATATTCAATCATAATTATCTTTTATAAAATAAAAAAATTAATGTTCCTCATAGCAAGTCTAGATCAAGCTCTCCATCCGAACCAAAGGGTTTAGTTTCTCATGGAGATGCTAGTCCTCATTCTAGGTCAAGGTAGGTATTATGTTCAACAGGAGCTGAAATTGTTATACATTCTATTACAGTCTCAAGAGGAATTATTCCTTAGTGGAGTTCTGATATTGATCACATCAGTCAGTTAAGTATTGTGCATTAGCTTGAAAACGAGCATCCTATCATGTTAGTTTTAGTTCAAGAAAAATTTTCTGTGCCAAAACTTGAATGATTCGTTGTAATTTGGATTTGGCATTTGCATTTATAATAAATTGAATGATGCGTTGTAATTTCGATTTGGCGCTTGTGTTTACAATATATATTTGTTAACAATAAGTTTTTCTTTGAATTTTATCCTTTTTAAAATAAAGAAAAAGGAAATAATTTTCATTTATTTTTAACTATCATTTTCATGTTTCTTTTGTAAAGCAATATTCATATGAATTAATCATATAAATAATTCAAAATACTACCTCTTTTTTTCTTATCATAAAAAAGTGATAGAATAAAAATATTTTTGTTTTTAGTTTCTTAATCAGTGTACTAACGATAATAGTTAATATTTGTCTTTTATCTTTTTATAATCTTTTCTTATAATGGAAAAGTATAAGTAAAAAAGATTTTGGTTTAATTTATGGTATGAAAAGTTATGTATAAACTACAAACTAAAAAATAAATATATTAGTGAGTGGTCATGATAAATTTGTTTAATTTTCTTTTAAAAAATTCCCTCTCTTCATTAACTTTCATATATCAAAAATGCATCTCATATTGTATGTATTATAAATTAATTCATAAAGTCTTATCTCTTTAATTTAATCTTATATATAGCTAGCTAGTAGAAAGACAAGTATTGTCTTTTATTGTTTGGGATAAGACATGAAATAGAAGAGGAAGAAAAGGAGGGGAGGTTGAATAGAAAATAAGAGAAGTTATAGGTAAAACAGACGATACATCAAAATGAGGTGTTATATTTATTATTGTAGTTTCTATAGCTATGAGAATACAATGTTACGTACAACATACACAATGTGGTGTTTTCTTAATGAGATAAACTATGGCTGATGAGTCTGAGCTTTGGCAACATACACAATGTGGGAGACACATTCTTGTTCCATCCATGCTCACCTGAAAACCTACGACAAATCTTGAGTCAAACCACTTCTTCCCAAAATAGGAAACTATTCAATTTTCTTTACATGTCAGAAATAGAGAAACTGATGAGGTCATACTCCCAATCCAATCCTTATCAGTCATTACACACTATAGAAATTTCGCCTTAAACCAATTAGTACATACTATAGAAATTTCTAATGATCACTATCAGTTTGAATAAATTGCTGAACCCAGTCTAAGGGGAAAGGTGTAATTCCCACATCGAAAAATAATTGAACGTTATAGCAGGTTGTCAATTTGTGTGAGTTTTCAAGTCAGAATCCAATCTTCATTTTGGAGAAGGGAAGGGGGAGTTATTCATTTAGGTAGTTGTCCCTAATAATTCATATTTATAATTAAGAGTTTTATTTTCATTATTAGTAATATTTAGTATAAAGTTTTTTATACTATAAACCAAGTAGAAATTACTATAAATATGACTTTTAAAATAATTTTTACAAAAGCCAAATATCACAGTCTATAGAAGAAGAAAAAAGTATATTCTTGTAACTAATTGTAGTGGTTGGTATGTAGAATGATGTTCTTTTTTCTTCAAAAAAATAAATGGTGTTCTCTGTAAGAATCCATATATCCTTCTATCTTCCATACTCTCTGCATTAACTAGTGAGGCAGTCCGTTCCATGCTTTTTATATGCCTTGCCTGCATATTATATGAGAATACAATGTTAATTAGTTTCATTCCACTTCCTGGAATAAGTTATATTATGCAGGTTTGTCAGTTTTGAAAATTCTTATATCATCATGACACTTGGTAGACCAAAATAAAAGCAACTAGGCTTCGTTATAACATGGTCATAAATAAATGTGACCAATCTTGCATTGAAATAATTACATAGTTTATAACAAGGTTGCTTCAGTGCTGGATCATCAGTTGATGCTGGAGGCTCCTGTCCAAATATCATCTCACAACTCATGTCATCAAAATCTGCAAATCAAAAGATAAATAAAACAATCATATTGTACACATCCATTAGCAGATGTTAGTGGAATTTTTATATAATCATTTAATTATAGGAATTTCCCTTGTCCAATCCGAGGTCATGTGCACATTTCACCAACTAATTCACATATACAGAAATGACAAATCATTAATTTAATGTTGACATGGCCATCATGATACAATTTCAATGCTTTGGTTAACAGATGGTGGGTTCATGAGAATCAAGATGTTATTCATGGAAAATAACACTACCAATGAACAATGAAGTCTGACTTACGGTTATTATATATTTAGGCATAACTTCTTTATCAAAAACATGCAATATATATTTCATTTATCTGTGTTCTGGTTTTCTCAACTGAGCTTGGATGGGTTTATTTGCAATTTTGCATCTGAGTGGTATGTCATATGTGCATGGGGTCCTCCATTGAAATGATTAGGCTGACCCCCACAATCTAGTGGAGGCTTGTAGAGGCCATGATACCCCTTCGAGAATGAAATTTATTCTTTTGTTCATATTTTTTGGTGGGCTTCCAAAAAGAGATAATCTTAGATATGTTTTTCTTCAGCATTGTCCTGTTCCATTTAGTTATTTTTTCTTATTTTGACGGCAAAAAAGATGGCATTTTGCCAACATCAGAAACTCTAATTAAATCATAAAGTTAATTAATGTCAATAATGTCATATATACAAATATAATAAGAATTTAATAGTTATGTACAACCAATCAAAAATAAAAAATATCAATATGATTTTTTAAGATAATTATTATAAAAGTTAATAAATTAATTATATATAATAATTTATAATTAAACATACACTGTTAGTCAATAAACCATCTTAAAATGGAGAAATTGTTATATAGCACATAACCTCTACTACATGTCCACTAACAACATAACTACGTAGATATATATTAGAACTACATGAACATGTGATCATTGTGAATCATATAATAATTTTTTCAATAAAATGAGTTCCCATAACAATATCATATAAAATTAAATTCTGCAGCAGCAAATTACTGGCTGAAACTTGAAAATTAATTGAAATAAATTGGTGCCTCAAAAGGAGAACTGTGCTCATGCAATAATATTGTTGATACTTACTGGGGACCATGTTGACTGGCGTCCCCAGAGTGTCCCTAATAAACGATTGAGACGGCATTTTGCAGAGATTAATACACATTCCTACACAATTTGTCTCCTCTAAAAACCTGCACATATTATTATTTAATAAATTTAAGAGGGAAATGTTAGGTTACTTGGGTGAAATGATGAAAACGATAGGTAAAATGAAAATACTAACTGACAAGCATTCAATAAATACTAATTAAAAAATAATAATAAATTATATTAAAAATTTATTGAATTTAATTGAAATACCCAACATTGTATATTTTTTTTCTGCATATTGTAAAGGTTTTATGCACTCACTATTTTGAGTATTATATAATCATGAATTTCCATATAATTAAAAATTATTATTTTTATACCAAAATCTTAAAGTTACATTTTAAGATGATTTCTAGTTGACTGGTAATATAAAAATCTATACATTAACAATATAACAAAACTAAACACAAAATTATAATATATGTGTTTTGATAATGTTAAAAACTATACTTGAAAGAAATCTAATTTGAATCTTTAATTAGTATTGGTTGGTATTCTCCATATAATAATCATATATGATTTTGGTATTGACAAAAATATTTGATTGTGATCATGATAATCATTATTGGAATAGAGAATAGGATGTTTGGAGGGAAGCTCAATCATATTGGGGACCATTTTCTGTTAAAGATGTACATCATACAAATGGGAAAAGAATAAATTATAAAACAAAACTGAACTAAACTAACCTGCATTTTGTTATGTAGACTACATTTTTTTTCCCTTCTCCCGTTGACCTCTGATTCTCTCACCTATCCACGGTGAAATTAATGAGGTTAATCCTTCTAAATTATTTTTTAAATCATAGGTCGGAAAGTAAAAGGGTGTCCCATACTGTGGTCAAGTAGGTTATTTATTAATCTATAGTTTTTATTTTACTTTATTTTAAGATCACAGGTATGTTTTTCTCTAAAATTTAATATATATATATATATATATATATATATATATATATTTATTGAGAATATGAAACAAAATTTTATTAAGAGAAATTCAAGTACAAATATTTTTAGAGACTACATTTTTTCAAAGATCACTCACATTTACACTCACTCTTATGAAGTATGTTCTCTCAAGTTCACACTTTCTTATTTTTTCATTTCTTTTTACTTGTTTCTATTATTATCACTTACTTCTAACAAATGGTCGTCACTCTTATTTGTAGTTGTTTGGTGAGGTTTCTAAAATACTCTTTACATTTCTTTAATTTTCTTTACTTTTCATGGTTTTTAGATAGTTCTTTAAATTTCTCCATTTATCTTTGTCTTTTAGAAACTCTCTAGATTTTTCTTCTTGAAAATATTTAGATAAAAGAAAAAGTCTCTAGAAAGTGTAGAAATTTCTAGTGAAGACGAAGATTTTTATGGAGTATTCTAGAAAAATCTTGTTATTACTCTTCAATAATTAATTTATATATATATATATATATATATAAACAACCCTTTGTTGGTTTATGCGGTCAGAGGTTTTTTAATTTGTAATTAGATTAATAAAGTACAACTTTATGTACTTTCAAAAAAAATTAAATAAGGTTTTATAATTTTTTTATAAAGAGGGTTTAGATTAGGGGAAGGTACTCTCTCTTGCAGGAGGAAATTTTGTCAACTGTTGTTTGGTCTTGAACTCAATTACTCTTTCTTTGTCCTTATTAAAAGATAAAAGTTAAGTTTGGTTTATTTATTATTAGTCATAGGCTTTGGTCGAGGCGGAGTTTATGATACTCTGACTTAGGTCCAGACAAAAATACATTGATCGAGAGTAAGCTGGAGATAGTTTGGTCAATATTGAAGTAAAAAAATTTTCACCAATGTCAACCTGAAATTATGTTTAAAATATTTTGATCGATATTGAGTTAAACTACTTTTGTTGGGATTGAATTGAAAATACTCTGGTGAAGATGAAGTTAAAAATACTACCAAAACTAAATTAAAAATATTTTTGTGAACATTTGAGAAGGAAAAAAACTGTTATAATATTCATAACTTATGATTGACCCCCCTTATGCCCCGGCACAACTCCCTTATTTAAGTGAGCTGAGTGAAATGGAATCTTTTAAATCCTCTTATCAGGTAGGTTAAAAAAAATAGGATCACTGTAAGCCAAGTGAGGTTTTTTTTTTTGGGCAATAAGCCAAGTGAGTTAACTTTTAAGATTTTTGGCAAAAATAACACCTCCGGTCGTGACTATGATAACCTCTCCTTCAATATCAGCAAATGATTCTCGTATCTTGGTAGTTAATATCCATTTTGAATTATCTCAACGAGGATTCGATTAACATGATGACCTACATCAACAATTCAACATGCCTGCCAATGAAACTGTAATGGGGCACGATGTGCGGATGGCATTATGTTGAACTAATTATGAAAACTAGCTAGTTAGTGGACAGAATAACAGTGTTCCAAACTACGTAAGGAGATAATTTCCAAATGAGTAATCATATTTTCATATTCATAACATTTATTTTATAACAAGGAGGGAGATAAAAAGGAAAAAAAATAGAGCAAATAATATTGTGAAAAGAAGATTGAATACTCTATCATACCATCTTCTAATCTCTTTTCTGTTATATTGGGGTCAGGAATCTCTTTCGTATTTTATAAATTTCTTATGTTCTTCAAGGTGGTAGGCACAAGATCCTGCTGAAGTTTGCTGTCCTCATTTTTTGACTTGTCACCATTTATTAGTTATTTTCAGTATTCGAATCATTTTCAATAATCATTTGATTCTGTCAACATGAAACTTATGGATTCCATTTAATGACAACAAAATTCGTATCCGTGGATATTTTTCTGAACCTGTCTCGACTTTGACGGGAAATATCCTAGTTAATCGGGTATGGATTTGAGTTTGGGGATAATCTGACTTTTTAATCGGGGTCAGGGATGAGGATGTTAGTACCCGTCCTGTACCCATACCCATACCCGTTTTGTACCAAATTGAGGAAGAAATGTTGATGGCATCTTTGGTGAAGTTGGTGATTATTTTGATGAACATTGTTTTCATTTTCTAGTTATTTTTAACTTGGTGTAATTTGAACGGATGAACATTGGGTTAGTGTCTTTGACTTTGAGTTATGTTATTTAATATTTGGTATATTTTGTTTACCTTAAAAAACAATAGAATCACAAAAGACTAATGTGTTAGTCTTAATTTTATTTTAGAATTTTTTATATAATTTAAGATTCTTTTCTTGACAATTTTTGTAAACAAATGTGATGCAATGAATTTATTGATATACAAGTAGTTAAAAATAAATGTGTAACAATCAATTTATTTTTTTTCTAAAATCAGAGTTTTAGAAGAAGAAAAATTACAAAAAAAAAAAAAAAAAAAAAAACCTATTTTACAAATGATAGGGCAAGGACAGAGATACCGATACTCAATGGTTACAGAAATTGGGTAACCAATTTCAACCCGTTGGATATTGAGGACGGGTACAGAGATATGTTGTTGGGGTCAAGGTCGAGAATAAGGAGGCAATACCCGTCTCCACTCCACTCCGTTGTCATGTCTACATTTAATTGGTCACTAGACTTGTCACTTACCACCATACTAAAGATATTGTAAATTTCAGTTTTAGCGTTTTATTATTTTATATGTAAAAATTGAAGCCATGTCGAGAGATTTATAATAATACGCACATTTTGTTCAAATAATTAAATTAGACTCTCTTGACAATCTTGCCACTTGTGGATGAGATAATTTACCCATTTTATTTAAAAAAAAAATCACACTCTATACATAACTTTTTATGATTAAAAAAAATGAAGAATAATACGAATTTTCTCATCTTTTATATCATAAAAGTGTACGTACAGGGATAATATACTAAATTTAACTGAAAAAAATAAGTACTTTTTTTCTTATTTTGGAGCTACCATTTTTTTTACACTCATTTTCCAATACTTCCTTTATACATTTTTCTATTTCTCTCTTTTTCTTTCGATTAAATTTAAAGATCTCCTCATAGGCTTTTTAATCAAGTTTCTACTTGAGAAATAAGTGTGGAAAAAATATCACAGCCTCTTTAATTTGAACTCCCTCGTGAGAGTCCACGAATGTTGATTCTTTTAGCTTACAACGCAGAATAAAATCCAACAATCCAAATCTATCAGTAATGACTAATGTCTCAATTGTTGACCCAAAAAAAAAAAAAAAAAAAAACTACAATTTCAATTGTTTACCTCGGAAGGCCCGACTAACCAAGCAAAGAACAAAGTGGTGAAAACGGCAAAATATTCCCTTGAGAGTTTAGATGGTGGTAGCAGTGTCTTTATCTGCCATTGGTCATATACAACAACGTATTCATTGTTGAAAATTACAATGCTCAAGCATTAATTAATTAAAATATAAAAGTAAAACAGAAAACAGAATTTGAACACAGGCATTTGCCACAAAATAACCAGAATCTAATAAAGTGAAAAAAGAGCAACTTTTACCGAGCAAATTAACAAGAAACTTTTTTATTGTATCTTTTGTAACTTAATTATCGGAATTTCTATATTTGTTTCAGTGATCCTATAATAGTTAATTTTCGCCTTTTTTGTGGTATTTAAAAGTTTAGTGAGTTGAATCTTAAGAATTTATTAGGATCAAGACAAATTTCAAGGTTTAATAAGCTTTTATAAATTATTTATGAATAAGATTTTCATATTAAAAAATAGAATTAAACTCACGTCCTTATAGATATAAATTCATTCTTTACCAATTAGATGAACTTTTGTTGGCTAATCATTAATTTTTCTAGTTACTTAATTAGGAGGATAATTTTAACAAATCATAGAGTCAAATCATGGTTATTAATCTCAAAAACATAAAGGTACAATTAAGATACAATCACAATTTTCCTCGATAGAAAAAAAAAAAATAGAATTGAGAAGTTGTGGTCAAGACAAGACAGAAAGCACAAGAAGATCAAAACATTCAAATCAAAATTCCAATACCATGACTAATAATGAGTAATGAACTCACCAATGAAAGTATTGGCTTTGGGAATGCTCTGTGAAGAGCTTGAATGATAACCTTTTGCTGCTGGATAGGGTCAAATTTCTGTTTAGCCACATTAGCTGCCTCAACCAAGCTCTCAAACCCACTCTTATTGTTACCGAGTCCTGCAAATTTTAAGGAATCAAAACTATAACAAATTTTCTCCTTGGAAATAAACAACAACAAAAAGTGACAAAAGGTTTATTATGAACCTGTGGCTTCTTGAACGCTTTTTGAAAGATGATGTATTGCTAAACGATCAAACAAGTTATCTTTGTAGGCATTAGTTTTTCTTGTTTCATCTGTGATGTTGTCTGAGGGCGTTCTGAGCATTGCAGCCACACACGGATGTTCTGGTTTACGTTTGATGGGGTTCCAGTGAGTTGAACAGAGTGCTGAACTCTTGTTCAGCCTAAAACAATTTGCATCCATTTGTGAATGTAGTTATGAGTTTCAAGTGAGAGACAAATTGAGTGAGTAGCATGTTCACACACAGTTCGTTCTCTAGATTCCGGTCTTAGCAGTTGCTTAGGATATTAGATGCTTTCTTCTGTTGGCTTCGGGGTATATAATATATACATATACATGTAATACATCCTCTTATATTAAATTTGTGGACACTGCGTAAGAATCACACTTATCCAATGTCTACAAAAAGAAAGATAAACACATAATTTCCCCGTGATAAATTAAGTAAAATTTTAATATAGGTAAAAAGATTGATAATTTTAATATTAATTTTTATATAAAAAAAAGAGATAAACTAAATTTGTTTACTTTTAAAAGTGAAGAAACTTTTAAATTGATGCAGAATTAATTCCAGAGGAAAGGAGATGCAATACAGGCGCCACTGAGCCAGCGTATACGTATATTAGTCTCTAAAATTATGGGAATTGTTAACTTAGACTATGAAATTATTAAAATTTTAAAATAGATCTAAAATTTTAGTGTATAATTTTTTTGTGACCATTGACACTTAAGTTTGTAGATCTATTCCCACTGTTATTTGGCTCTTTAAGTTTGTGGATCTATTGAGCTTGGAGAAATACAGGCGCCACTGTTCATAGTTTGGTAACTAATGTTAAAGTTAAGCAAACTTGGGAGTGGGAACAGATCTACAAACTTAAGGGTCTATGAAAATGTTCATGTTTTGAAAAATTATGCAAAGCTCTAAATTTCAAAAGAATCCATTGAGCATTTTCTTCAAGTGTTCAGCTAAAATTAGTGACCAAACCATGAAAAGGCTTACACTTGGTGACCAAAACATGGCACTGAAACCTCTTATAATATAAGCAAAATTATTCACCATTCGGCACGACTTGGTGCGAAGAACATTCGTACTTTGATATTCCAAGTTCACTAAATCGCAAGAGTTATCATTTCGCAAAAGTCAATTAAAATAAAACAAGCCAATATCAGTGAGCTAAATGGCCAGTAAAAACAACCAAATCAAACACCAAAGCTAAAACAAAGAACTCTTAAAATCCAGCAGCATTACAATACCAGGAGTATCACAACATGCAAGTCAAAAGCCAATAGAATGACCATTTACACAATAACATTAACATCTGTTCATAAAAAGTAAAGAAGGCCTACTACACTAATTACTACATAAACATAAAGAAACACGTAATAGGAGAAACAAAGAGGCATTTGATTTTCATTCTTTGGCAGCTTTGTTGATCAAGGACTTGTGAATGTGAGGGATGACACCACCACCAGCAATGGTCCCTTTGATGAGGGTGTCGAGCTCTTCATCTCCCCTGATAGCGAGTTGCAAGTGCCTTGGTGTGATCCTCTTCACCTTCAGATCTTTGCTAGCATTCCCTGCCAGCTCCAGCACCTCAGCAGTCAGATATTCCAGAATGGAGGCCAAGTATACAGCAGCAGTCGCCCCCACACGTCCATTCGCTTGCACCCTTTGCTTCAACTGCCTATGGATACGACCCACAGGAAACTACATCCAACAAAACAAAACCAAATCTATGCATCAAAGAATTTCAACAAAAGCACTAGAGTTGGCATAGTATTGAAAAAGTTTAAACAGTTTAATGTGTGTTTGGATTACCATCTCAAAGGCAACAAAAGTTTATTTGCACTTTTTTCCAAAGTGCAAAATGGAGAAGCAACAACACTCAGTGAATTGGGAAAAAGTGAGTCATGCTCGATGGAACTGTAAACCAAACACACCCTTACCTAAGATCTCAGCCTTATACACCAACAGTACAAAAACATCTCCATTGTTCCAAAAAGCTTAATATCATTCGAGTCAAGTCAGGCATGTAAAGGGCAAAATTCTTTCAAATCCTATTTTGTCATTCACAAGACTCAGGTTTGAGACTTCCTTGTCACTAAAACTAACAGACCTCAGTAAAAAAATATATATTTCTTTTAATTTTCTTCAGGAAATTGACAAAAAAAAAAAAATAGTAATTTACATCGGCAGGTACAATTCCGAGCAATTACCATCACCAGTAGAGAATTCATAATGAAAACATCAAAAGGTTCTTGCTTTATGGTTAGATTAGAACCAGACATCAGTAACCATACCTCTAATACCATTACAGGAACACGAATTACATTCAGTACATGACAAGGGGCATGAAAGCTAGTCAAATTTCGTTCAATTCATGATGCTTTCGGTTGAAAACTAGGGCAATTCACAACGAAGAACACATAGTCTTAGAAAAAAAGAGAAGATGGGTTACCTGGATCCCAGCACGGGATGAACGAGAGACAGGCCGTTTCTTATCCTTGTCTTTGTCCTTGTTCGCTGCCGTGGTTTTTCCGGCCACAAGCCCCTTCCCTCCTTTTCCCGCCATCGACACAGAGAAAGGGCAAAAAAAAACCTAGAAAGAAAAAGCGAAAGAGGCAAAGGAACGAGGAGGGAATAGTGAGTGGATATGGATGTGAATAAATGACAGTGATATCTTAAATTTTCCCAATCTCAACGCGCGCGCGGTCACTCTTACGTGCGTGGGAATTTGCATTTCAAATAAATTTCACCTCTTTTTTTAAGGTCACCGGCCCAATAAGGCCCATTAACCGACACGGGCCCCCAAACGTAGGATAAGATTTCACTGGCTGAACCTGAACTATGAAGTATGAAGTGCTGCAGATTTGTGCGTTAGGGGAAGAGAAAAAAATAGATATCATGGCAGCGAGTGGGGGTTGCAGCAGCTTCTTAACATTGTCTTGTGCAGGTGCGGCGCAAAATCAACACGCGTCACACCCTACAACGTTTTTTGGAGTTCCTCACAAGAATCAGAGAAAGAGGAAAACTCCGCATAGGTTAGTTGTGGTTGCGGTGACTCAAGGCTCTGCTGAATCAAGCAAGTCCGACGAAAAAATCCCTTCGTGGGCCAAACCGGACTCCGATGAACCACCGCCATGGGCCCGGGATGAACCCAACAACAAAAACAGCAACAATTCGCAACAAGAAGAACTTGAGATCCCGTTCTACGCGTATTTGCTTGCCTCTGCTATCACTGCAATTGCCGCTGTAACTAACCAACATCTTATCTTATTACTAATTTTTTAATTGTTTCCCACTTGTCACTTATATGTGTGTGTATATATATCTTTTGCTACCACAGATAGGTTCCATTTTCGAATATGTGAACCAAAGGCCGGTCTTCGGAGTATTAAGCTCCGACAGCGTGTTTTATGCTCCCTTGCTTGGTTTTTTTGTCTTCACCGGCATTCCCTCCTCGGTAATTGTTGAGAAGTTCAAAAAGTGAAGTTAATGAAATCAATTCAGCATTTTCGAACTAATAATAGTAACTTGTTGATTATGTCTTAATGTTTAATTCAGGCTTTTCTGTGGTTCAAGTCTGTTCAAGCTGCTAACAAGGATGCGGAGGAACAAGATAAGAAGGATGGTTATTTATAGGGTGCGAGTGCACTTCTGTGTTGAACACGCTTTCTTTGTTGTGTTGATGTAAGTTACTATGTATGAGGAAATTGCACATAATACCTATTGTGTGAATATTCATGTTGTGTATGAATACTTAGATTAGTATGGTAGAATATTGAAGCACCATGCCATTGCGTCATCAAGTGCAAATGGTTTGTGTTGTTATCAAGTAATTCATTGGAAAATGCTTGACTTCCCCCCTCTATCATTACAATTCGCACCAATGGTTACTTTCATATCTACCTAAGAACATAGTACGTGGATATTGAAAAAAATTCTCAGTAGATGTTTTTTGTTTTTTTTTTTTACAGCAATTTCTATGTAGATGTTAATAATATTCACACTATTTTTATGATTTTTTATATAATCAAACTAGAAGGAACAAAAAAAAAAGTATTTCAACATATACCTTATTTTCTTTTTTGTTTTCCCAACCAAGAAAATGTAACTAGTCATATAAATCGAGTCCAACCTCTTCCACCGTATTACCTTTTCTTTTCTCGTGTTCTAGCTCCATATCTTCCTAACAAATTTCATAGAAAAATCGATTCCCCTCCATCCAAAATGGCTGATGCCTTGCGATTGTTGAAGCTTAATTAAAATATAGTTTGGCAAAGTGTATCGGCATATCTTCTGTTCATATTTTTCGTGAAGCAGTCTTACTTGGATTTTCTAGCCAACAAAGGAGCTCTTGGAGTCACTGTATTGTTTGGTTGCAACTTGAAAGTAACCAAATAATTGTAAACTAGTTATAAAGTGATGCTCACAATAAAAGAACCTATATTAACTTTTGGACTTCCATAAACAACGTCAAAATTTTAAGTTTAAAAATAACCACATAACCATACACTGTCATGTTATCAAATTTGAATACAATGAATGATAATGCTTAAATTTGAATACAATAAATGATAATGCTTACAATAAAAAGAGCATGTTAATTTTTAGGGCAAACAATGTTAAAATTTTAAGTTTGAAAGTAATCAAGTAATCCAACATTGTCATTTCTTAAATGGTCATGCTCTCAATCAAAGAGCATATTGATTATTGGAACTTTTATAAACAATGTCAAAATTTATGTTTGAAAGTAACCAAGTAATCATAAATTATAATTTATAAAGTTCGAATACAATAAATGATAACACTCACAATAAAATAACACATTAACTTTTGAAACTTTCATAAACAACGTCAAAATTTTAAAAATAACCAGGAAACACTACACTATCATCTATTAAATTTAAATAGAATAAATGATAATCTTCACACAAAAAAAAACATATTGACTTTTGGGACATTTATAAACAAAGTCAAAATTTCTTACAAGTAACTAGGTAATCTTAAACTATCATTTATAAAGTTCAAAAATAATAAATGATAACGTTCACAATAAAATAGCATATTGACCTTTTCGACTTTTATAAACAATGTCAAAAATTCAAGTTTGAAAGTGATCTGTAATCATAAACAATCATCTATTAGGTTTGAATACTATAAATGATAATTTGAATTCTCACAATAAAAGATTGTGTTAACTTTTGGCAATTTTATAACAACATCAAGATTAATCATCGAGTAAATTTATTCCTCCTGGGTGAGACTATAACTTGTAAGCTATGTCAAATAACTTATTATTCTTAAAAGGCTTTGAAAGTCATGTAGGCTTTCTAATTTCTCAAAATATGTGACAAATAACTCTTTTTTTTTATCAGGTCATTTCATCTAATTTTGCAGTATAAGATCCCAATTAGTAATTATAACACGGTAATGAACAAACTTTACCCTATTTTTAAAGTGAGATTTGAGAGAGGTGTGAGGGGGAAACGAGAGGGGATGACTAGGCAAATTAATGCATAAAAAAATATAGAAAAAGGATGTATATTTAATAATTATCTAATCATTATTTTAGTGGATTTGAGTATCATTCAATGGATCACTTAGCCCATTTTTCCAAACCCAAACCTTATAATTAATTGAAGCCCACAACAATTATTTAAAATATTATAACAAACAAAGTATTTAAGATACTGCCATAAAAATTAGTAGTTGCTATTGATATGTATTTATTTAAACATAAAAAATGTTAATGGTTAATTAGAAATTGATTATATAAAATTATAAATGTATTTTATAATTTTTAAATTATTAATAATAAATTACCAGCGATAATAAAATTAAAAATATTTTAAATTTATTTATTATAAATTATTACACTATGTATTATTTTATATAAGAATTAAAAATTCTTAATATATACATAGAATTTTATTATTTTATTTTTCTACTGGACAAAATTAGCAGAGAAAATAATTAATTTTTATTTCCTTTTTTCCTTTTCCCTCAAAATAAACAACGTAAAAACTAGTTGTTTTATCCTCTTCTGTTTATCTCTTTGCTCACGCCTTACTTTATTTCCACATCCAAACAAAGCATGACTTTTATTGTGTTGCATTTAAATCTGATTTATACGCGTTTGGATTACAATCTTTCCAATGTTAAAGTCCATGTGTTGGGTCGGTATTGATCTTGTCATTCTTGTGTTTTCTTTCTAGTCTTTAAAAAAAATCAAAGAAACATACTCACATTTCAAAATCCAGTAAACTTTCCACGTTTGCTGATGAGACACATTATAGTTATTTTGATTTTGATTTTGATTAAAGAACTACAAGTTAGTGGTATTTAATTGTTATCAAAAATTACAAAATTTATTAGGAGATAAACTTGGATAAAACATAAAAGAATATTAAGATTTTAATGTTCTATTTCCTATCTCTCTTTTTAAACAATCTTTCATTTCTTTATTTTATATTTTCGTTTAACGATACCTAGCTATTTATTTCCATTAAACTATAAAGTAAATTAATATCATTCTCCGAGAACAATAGTCTTGTGAATTTTTCAGTATATAAACTTAATTGAAATTTTAATTTTTAATGTGCTACATAAGTCTTTTAATTTCTTAACAAACAAACTTATTATTTTTTTCAAATTCAAAATTAGATATGATAATTGATTTATAGTGTAATAATGAAAATAGTAACGCGTGGCAATAATTTTATATACGTGATATGACACTTTATTTTATTAGGCACGTTAGCGACTATAATCTATTTAAAATTTCCAATATAAACAAATTATGATAAATATTAATCAGTATTTTTTACTAATGAATTAAAAGTAAAAAAGTTATAAAAAAATATTATTCATGTATTGTTAGTATTACTGTAATTTTCAGTACATCTCAAACAATTTTTTATTAAATATAAAACTTCTTACTATTCATTTCCTAGCTAGCGTCTTCCACAAGTTTCATAAACTAAATATACAAGTGACTTTGATTGATTTGATTGAAAGAAACCAAATGAGAAATATTAACATTCATACCAGGATTTTAGAAAACCAAATAAACGGACATGCAGGACACGGTTTTGACTATATTGCTGAGATGCTTCAGGAGTGATCAAAATCAAAGGTTGTGTAGGAAAAGAATGAGGACTACTTCTCGAGTATCTTAGGATTTCGTTGTCTTCCAAAATGCACTACATAACTAGCTACCATAATCGGGTGTAGTAGAATATGTTGCTAGCAGACGGATGGTTCTCTTCTTCTTCTTTTTTATAAGCAAATTAAAAAGATTATATTAATTAGGTACAAGGGTACTTAGAACCCATATACAAAGGACATTAAAAACAAAAAATCCACCCTTGGTTATTACATATTTAATTTGATAGCCCTACCAAATAACCAATAAGGCAATAACCAGGTCTCATACGCTAGCCGACGGATGGTGCACTTGACTAACAGCACCCACCACCAACATTTCCTAATGGGTCCCAATCCAACCCTTTCCCTAAAGTCCAGATACTTCTTTAAAAAGATTTCTATAAAAAATAAGAAAAAAAAATAAATGAATTTTTTCGTAAATAAAAAATAAATTTTTTATTAAATAATATTAGAAGTTCATTTATATAACTTTTCTAAAAGATGCGATAACATTTATAAATAAGTTAATAAAAAACTCATCTTAACTTATAAAAAAATTCATTTTATTTTTTTTGTCTTACTTTCTTCTTCTATAAATATTTTTAAAGAAATTTCCATCCAAACATATTCTTATTTTAAAAGCGAGAAAGAAATATTGACGCTCTTTGCAATACCCTTTTGCTTTTGTGTTTCACTGAATCAACTTTCACCACCTGTTATCCCTAAACTCATTGATGGCCACTTGGCCCGTGATCCAAACTTTCCACTAGTCTGGCGTAATGGGTTCAAAATGTCACAGTATGATTGTGTAGAATGAGTGATAAAGCTGTAGCCCAACTATGAGAGACTATTGAAATACTAATGTGAGTGCAGTTCTATGCCTTTAGTCACATAATGGACATTTTTCCATGGCTGAGAGTGTGTATAATTTTAAAAATTGAGTCTACAGACTCTGTTCATGGAAGTAAATTAAAAACTAAGATGAGTTAAGTTATGGCTCACGGTATTGACTTTTTGTGATTGATTTAATTTTAAGATACAGTTTATTCTAAATTCATCAAAACGAATTAGTCATCATATTATTTACATAACAAACCCAAAATGTTAATTTGAAAGGATATATTAAAAAAACTCAAATAAAAATAATATCAAGATAGACTATATAAATAAAATAAAAACAACTCTTATTTTATAATCTAATTTTGAGAATTGTATTAAACTCAACCTCAAACTCACCAGAGTTTTCTTAGATTTTATTAAGACATTGGTCCCCTAGTTTTATAAAATCACCGTTTTGGTTTTTATAGTCGCCTAGCTTTCGTTGTTGTTGCTGGTGCTGGAGTCCTTCATTTTATTGGTTTTGGATTTTTGTCTGGTTTGGATCTGAATGTGAGTAACAGAACGAGGAGGTGTTAGTTTGAGGGTTAGAGGTTACATAATAACTTTGCTAATCACAATTAGTTGGTCAATGTTTATAAATTAACAGTCAACAAAAGTCAGATAACGGAAAAACTAAAATCATAAATCTGTAAAATTAGAAGATGAAAATTATAATTTATTCAAAATTTTATACTAATAGTGTATAAAATTGAACTCATAAAAAGTATAACATTTTAATTATAGCCATACTAATATAAAAGTTTTTACACAATTAGTTAATTAGAAATTATTTTAAGATAATTAAATAATAATTAACAATTTTAACGCATACATCAGTTTGGGTGGTTAAATGATAGTAAAAAAGACATTATAATTTGTAATGTTAGTATATGTATTATTTGATCTTAAATTATATACTTGTTCAATATAAAATTAAAAGTACAAATAATTTTGAAATTCAAATACAATTTCTATTCCGTCTTTATAACTTGTCACGCATTTTAGATTTTACAAGGTCAGAATGACATTATTTTCAAATTTCAACTTCCATTAATTTTTAGTTGCATTTTTTGTGTTGCTTTTGCTGCTCTTGATAGGGAAAAACCTACGAAGATAATTTGTTGAGCAAGTATACAAATTAAACACGAAGAAAATTAATAGAAGTGACTGTCAATTCATGAAATAGATGCAGGAGGAAAGGTCTAGATGCGGAGAAGGGGCAAATAAACAAAAGAATCATAGATTTTTTACGCTCCTTTCCTCTTTTCATACAGTATAATCCTGTTTATATGTCACTCACAACAACAATTTTTTATGAACTTGGCTTAAATAAAGTTTTACTCTATATAATTTTTTATTATTATTTTAGTCGATTAAAGTTTATCTTTTATTTTATTCATTTAAATTTTTTAAATATAATCAAGTCTTCAATTTCTTAAAATAATATCAAAAAACTATGCCACATAAATGAAATTTACCACTACTATTTTATTTCACATATAAAATAAGAATATAGTATTTTAATAATTGATTTATCACGTAAGTCATCCGGGCAAGTCACACTTTAAAGGCATTTTTGGTGTAACTGTTAAAAGATTCATAAACACGAAGCTAAATAGTTAAATTTATTGTTAAAAGTATAACGTAACGATAAATTAACTATTGAAAGATGAAAATATAAATTTAATTTTTTAATATATAAAAAGTATAATAAATTAATTTTATCATAAATTTATAATATCATTAAATTATAATATTTAAAAAGGAATTGATAATAATTTATATTTTTAAAAACCAATTTGATTATAAATTAAAAAAAAATTATAATTTTTACATGTTAAAAATTAAATTTAAATTTTGTATCTTTTAAGAATGAGTATGATTATTTAGCTTAAATAGTTAAATGTAAAGAAAAAGGGTTAATTTAGTCAATCCGTGAACTCTACTACCGTTCCATGGTTCAGTTACGCAGAGTCAGATACGCCTTGGAAGAGCCAAAGAGGGATACATGACAAAACCATCCTTGAGCTTATTTCCTTCTGGACCTCATTCCATGCTAAATAAGCTTATCCTTTCGCAGCAAGGCAAGGGCATTATTGTCATATTTGAGTAAAACGCAACAACTCTCTCTCCCGAAATAACCCAAAAAAAGGATGAGCATTTTCTTCTGCTGCTTCTGTCTCGTCCCACGCCACCGTCGTGATCACGAAGGCAGAGCCCACCAATCGCAAACCAGGAGGGCATTTTCGGAATCCAGCACCACAATAATCCACGTGGACATACACGTGGCAGCTCTACCTTTCTCTCCTCGTTGCTTTTAAAATCCCCCATCCCTTCTCATCCGATCCTTATCCTGTCTTCCCTCACCGCTCCACCCGCAAACAAACAAAACAAACATTACTCTATCTCCAATCTCCCTTCGCCGCCGCGCCACTCATCGGAAAATTCAAACCACCGCCGGAGGTTATGGACGCCCCGGCAATCGCTGCTGATCTTGATTCCCAAGCAACAACCATCGCTTGTTTGAGAGCACCAATCTTCTTATCTGGTAGAAACCAAACCCTAAGCAAAAGCGATTTTACTTAGCAGAGTTTACAAGTTATTCTATGCTTATCGCTGTATAAATAATCTGAAAATAAATATAAAAAAAAAAGACCAGAAAGGCATCTATTTATTACTATAGTAGTAGTATTTATTGTTCTTGTACCTTTCTCATTTAGCTAAGATTAGCGGTTTCTAGTCAACTACTGCGAAGTTGTGCGTGCAGCTTCCGCAGAGTTTCAGTTTCAGATATTAAATTAGCTTAGAAATAGTAGTATTTTTCCTTGTTCTGACTCGCAATTTAAAATTAAGCTCGTGCTTCGGAAATGAACAAGACCGAGAGGTGATACTTGAGACTTGATAGAATCTAATTCTGTTCTGGAATCGCCATCGTTATCGTCATGCCTTTCACAATGAAGATTCAGCCGATCGATTCGCCCGTGCCTGAGAAGGCTACTCGGCTTGAGCCGGTAAAGCCGGCGGTGAAGTCGCGCCTGAAGCGCCTCTTCGAGCGCCAGTTCTCCGGCGTCCTCAGAAACTCCTCGGCGGCGGAGAAGATCGCCTCCCCCGCCGAGGAGCCGCCGCATTCCGCCAAAGACGGCTCCGCTGATTTCGAGCCGAGCTCGGTGTGTCTGGCGAAAATGGTGCAGAATTTCATGGAAGAGAATCATGAGAAGCATTCTGTTTCCTTGAAGTGCGCGCGCAACCGCTACAACAGCTTTGACGACGCCTCCGACGCCGAAACGCACGCGCTTTTCGGCGAGTCCAATTATTCTTCCTCCGGTGAAGCACAAGAAATCCTCAAGGTATTTTCAATTTTTGATCAATCAAAGAATACTCTGTAATTTCTTTTGCCACATGATAATAAGTTCTTATTTTTTTGTCAAAATGGATAGGGTTTGGTGACATGTGCGAGTGTCAGTGAAAGGAATTTGCTAGCGGACACTACAAAGATCATTGAGAAGAATAAAACAACGTGCAAACGCAAAGACGATTGTTGCAGAAAGATGGTTACTGAAGCGTTGTTAGCTATCGGATACGACGCTTCCGTATGCAAATCTCGCTGGGAAAAATCAACTTTCTGTCCAGCTGGTACTTTCTCTCTCTGTTAAGAAATTCGCACAAGAAGTTGTTCAAATTAGGGTTTTGTTGATAAATTAATCAATCTTTTTTTTTATAATTTGTGCAGGGGAATATGAATACATAGATGTGATAATGGGAAAGGAGCGGGTGGTGGTTGACGTTGACTTCAGATCAGAATTCGAGATAGCTCGACCCACCAAGACCTACAAAGCGATCCTCCAAACGCTGCCTTACGTATTCATTGGCAAGTGCGAACGGTTGCAGAGTATCGTGGCCATCGCTTCGGAGGCGGCGAAACTGAGTCTGAAGAAAAGGGGCATGCACGTTCCGCCGTGGAGAAAAGTCGAATACGTCAGAGCGAAATGGCTCTCCCCTTACACGTGCTCGCGCGGAGTCAAAGAGGAAACCGAAGAGAAAGAGCACCTTGTGAAAGAGTTGGTGGTGTTAACTGAAAGTTTCCGTGAAGATGATGAAAAGTCAAAGTCAAAACTCGTGGTTCAGAATCAGAACCCACCGGAGATGAAACCCAAAAGTTCTCAGTCCGGTTTGGCAGCTGTGTTCCTAGAAAACCCGTGAAATTTTTATTTTCTTTTTTTGGCTTTTTTTTTATATATAAAGTTTTAATTTTCTAGAGTGAGGATTCAAAAAAGGCTGTATAAGTAGTTTAGTTCTGTAATAGCTATATCCCCTTCTGCTTTTTATTGTAAGGGATGATGGGTCTTTACTTTGTACTGATATGAATGAATAAAGTAAAGGTGAAATGTATTGGTAGTTATTTGTATTTTGTAAGGTTGTGATGAGAAGTTGATTCTTTACGTATTTGATAATATTGTGGGTTGCTTTTCTTGTTTGCTTGCTTGAATTATCTTCTATTCCTTCTGCGTTCCGACAAATCGTTTGAATTTGATTCGGTGTGTTGGGGGAAGGGGGATTTGGGGAAAAGATAGAATGACACATAATTTGTATAAATTACTCCTTTGTTTGAAACTTGATTCTAATTCTTTCCTTCAAGAAGAAGCAATGGATGCTGGTGCGGTTGTGTAGATAGATGCCTTCAAATTCAAACACACTGAAATATGTGAAGACTGAAAGAGTATGTTGTAATGCAACCTTTAGATCATTCAACTGTACAGCCGCGAAAAGTGCGAGACTGAGTGGATTGGGGGTTACTTATGTAATATACTATCTAAGAGAATAAAAATTATATATTTTTGTTTGGATATAAGTATTGATAAAAGTTAATTTTAAATAAAATTGATTTTAATTAAAACTGAAGTCTTGATAATTTTATGATTATAAAAATTAAGTGAGTTATTTAAATTTATTTAAATTTAAAATTTATTATGAAATCAAAATCAATTTTAAAATTTTTACCTATTAAAAAAATTGATGTAAAATCAATTTTAAATTCATCTGCCTTCTTACTGTTCATCAATGACATGACTTCTTCGTTTACTTGGTTACACATACAAAATTGTCGGTCTCTGGAAACTAGTATTTGCTCCCTTCAATCGTCCACTGCACCTTTTTCATTTTCTTTTGTTAAATGACAAGATTTAATTTTTTTTTTTTTGAAAAAAAATTATTACTTCTATTATTATCGGTAAGGATAACAATAGTATAATTTTAAAAAATATAAGTAAAAGTTAGTTGTAAAATTATATGTTTATTAATATTTTATTTTAGTAAAATTATATCTATATAATTATAATAATTAAGATAATATTTTAAATTTATAAAATAATTTTAATTTATTTTTATGCTAACAATAATATAATATGCAAAGAATAATCAATTATGTTTTGTTTTTAAAAAGAAAACTTATCCCCTTAAATAAGATTGTATTATTTTCACAGGTCTTACCTTTTTCTTTTCTCTTTCACTTTTTTCTCCACTTTCATCAAGTCAAACCAAGCATTAACGTTTTTTCACCCTTCAATTCTTCGTTTTTAAACAAACCTGTTAGCTGATGTAAACCTATTTTGTCGTTTTGAGGCACCTTACTTAACTCTGAACTCTGAAGATCCAAGTACTGCCTTGGTAATTGGATTCTGCTTTCAGTGTTTTTAATTGTTATTCATTAATGGATGCAACAAATAATTAATGAGTGTAGTTTGGTGGATAATAACAAGTTAAATTTATAGGAAAATACTTGTGTTGGATCTCACAAATATTTTTTTAGAAGCACGAATGTGTTTGATTATAAAAGAATATTCAAATTTAAATAAATAATCATTTTAGGGTTTTTATTTTATTTATTTTGTTTAAAATAAATTATTTATTTTAGAAAAATTATTATAATTTTTTCTATCTTGTTTAAAAGATTCAAAAAAATATTTTATATTTCTTAATTTATAGAAAATGATATTTTATCTTTTAGAAAATTTACTTCATAC
>PYAF01000320.1:1248234-1270643 GCA_007407185.1 Glycine tomentella
AATAATTTAATCATATATGTCAATTCATAACTAAATAAATAATGTAAAAATCATTATATTGTTAACTTATTCTAATTGGATTATTTTTTAACATTTGTTAGAATAAACACCATAAAAAAGTAACATTATCATTTGTTCATAATATGTCATATATTATTGACTTTTATAATATTATTTTAAAAATTATGAAAAAGATTATTTCTAAAAAAAATTAATATTGTCATTCATTTATGATCTATCATGCATTATTGACAGTTATAATTTATTTTAAGTCACGCAAAAAATAATTTTTGATCAATTGATATTATAAATTTTTTTATATTAATAGTGCTGTTAAACCGATTTTGAATATAATATTATTAATTAAAATTATGTGAAACTTAATAATTAAACATTTCCAATATCATGATTATAAAATAAGTTTTTGATAAAAATATGTATAACATCCTAAAATATTATATTAATAAAATTATTAAACAATATGGTCAAATATCAAGGAGTAAAAGCTAACTATTTATTATTAAATATTATTTTAGATTCATTTATTAATAGACATATTTAATTGTATTTTTATTATTAAAAAAAGTTAGTCGTGTTTTTTTATCTATAGTTTACCAAATAAACAATTTTAATCATATTCGTTAACTAGCATATTAGAGATTATGTAACTGATGTGACACTCAAGATGAGGTTTGAATTCATTATTTTATGCTTTAACATCGTGCATAAGAACTATTAAAACACTTAACTTATTTGATATTTTGTGAAAAAATATTATATATATATATATAAACATAAATGTGTAGAAACCAAAAATATATAAATATTAAATGTTATTATATAACATACAAACAAAATAAGGATTTTTTTTATAAAAAAAATAAACAAATGTTAACAGGTGTCTTTAGGATACTTATTAAAAAAATAATTTTTAAAATATGTAAAAATGCACTTTCCCATGATTTCTAATTGTGTTTCCATATGAATTTTAATAAAGAAATTTCCTTTTAATTTTTTAATCAATATCTTTAGCGTATTGATTAGCATGACACAAAAATAAATAGGTAAACATGATAGTTGTTGTCTTATTAAATGGTAGTATTGCGATAAAGAGTGGAACTAGGAACATATTTTTTTAGCTCACTCCTTTAAATATGTTATCTTTAATTAGTTAAAAGTAAATTAAAGATATAAAATTAGAAGAGATAATTATTAAATATGATAAGAAACTCATAAAATTTGTTGTTTCAAATAAATTTCAAGTAGTTAGACATAGTGTATTCAATGTATCTAAAAGTATGCTTTTAGTAGAATAATAAAATACGACGAGTTTTTTAAATCACCATAATATTAGTGTATTTGGATAAGTTTTATATATATATATATATATATATAGAGAGAGAGAGAGAGAGAGAGAGAGAGAGAGAGAGAGGAAGAATGGGTTTGCAATGTACTCGTGGTGTTGGCCAAATGATTTTTACATTACTATACACCATAGATTATTTACACAATAAAGTTCCTTTTATAAATTTGATCCATAAGCTATATTTTCTAACTCATGAAATGAGTTTTACTTTAGCGTGCATGTGGTACTAAGATCGAAATTGGGATGGCAAGTTGATTTTATCGCTTTATTGAGATTGAGGGAAGAAGTAGTGATAACTAGGATGTTTATTTTTATTTTTTTTTATAAAAAATTACCTGAATTGAATTGAAAAAATATATATTATTTGATTTTCATTCAAAATAAAATTCGAATCAAATAAAATAAATATTTTTTATTTGATTTGGTTTGATTTTTATGATTTTTATTAAAATATTATTTTACTAAAATTTATACTCTTTTTTTAAAATTAAATTACATTAAAAAATATTAATAACAATCTACAAAACTTATTAATATATTAATCATTTTATAATAAAAATCTGTCAAACTTTCATTCATTTTAAACCAAATATATAACACTCTTCTACCCTACATACACTAGTAATATTTTCTAAATATGTTCGTAGTGAATTTAATTTAAAGGATATATCGATTTTAAAAAAACTACCTATTCTGCATTAAGAGTATTATATGTCAAATATTTGTAAACTTAAAAATAACAAATCAATAAATAACATAACTTCATGTTAAACAAATCTTGACGCTCTAAATCAAACATTCCATACACAAATTCATACACGAAATGGGATGCAAATTAGACTCGTAAACTCGTTGGCATGTGGTACCATTTTGGAAAACGCTGTTAATGTAGTTTGGGAGTCCATGTAGTCGACGAATTGTCATACAATGGACAACCAACACTGTCACTCTCACCGAGATGACACGACCACCGATGCGTTAGGGTGTTTCGGCCTTGCAAGGATACTCCAACACATGTGATCAACATGAACTTAAAGGATATTTCAAACCATTGCACCCCAAGGTTAGAGTCATAAGTCAACTCATTCATGACCTTCCCGGTTAGGTTCATAAACATCATTCACTTCAAAACACATGTGTACAACATGAAGTATGGTTCATGGACAATATACACATGATTTATTTTCGAAATTCCTTGGAGATTCCTATCTCGCGGGAATAGGTTCTCCTAACATTTTTCGCAACATATACGCATACCATGGCATATTACTTTCACATATACTCGTGGATATCATGCATTTAGTGACAATATCAATCACCAGCACATTCACTCATTTACACAACAATATCACTTCATCACTTCATTTGTCAAATCATAAGTATAAACATCAAGTATCGTACTACCACTCATTATGATATCAATATTACACACTCATTTTTTCTATGACCTTCATAAAGTATAATAATAAAGTACAGAGTTATACAAATCCTATTAAGTTGGTTCTTATCTCGTTAGAAAGATAAGACAATTATATACAACTTCTATGTTGACCTCAAAATCCCTTTCAATCGTTTAGAAACCAAAATTAGGAAATATACAAACTGACTGCATAATTCTAATAGTTTAACCTTTACTCACTAAAATTGCAATATCTAAAGTTATATAAATCCTTTTTGAGTGAAATAAAATCCCTTAACTAGATAACATCTAGGAATACAACTCTTACGAAGAACACAAAGTCTAATTCTATCATTTAAGTACACATTTTGATGTTCTAACTTGATGTTTTCTATCAGAAAATCAGCACGTGAGTCTAATATCAATTGTCAAATTCAATTTCAAAAACATCAAAACATACAACAATCAAATTCATTCACCCAAATCATGGCAAACAAAGTGCTTCAGGATATTCACAACTCATCCAAGAAAATAAACTTACTATAATCATAAACCTAAGATCATATAATCTACCTGTTACTCATTACCACTCATACAACAAAAGAAAAAGACGACAAAAAATACCTCAAATAGACAACTATAACTCAAGATATAATGTGGTCTATATAAAGTTGCTATCATAAAACTAACACTAGACTTAGACAAGTTTTCAAGATTTTACCTATAAGAAGTTAATATAACACTCTTATAACATCAAATATAATATAAAAAAGATGACGACGACAACAACAACAACAATAATATACATAAAATACACACGTGTATAAGAACACACACAGTATTATAACACAAGTACATGCTTAGGACAAAATCAATAATATACAAATAATAATAACAAATATACAGAAAAATATAATAGAATAATCCTAATAAGAGTTATCCTTATGATATATTTCTAGTACTCAAAATTTGGAATGTTATAAATACATATCTTTCAAAAGTCACTCAAAAAAAATGTGACATATATTGTATAAATTTTATATACACAACATTACAAAACAATATGAAACTTAAGTGGTATACACATAAAATAAATAATATTAAAGTAACATAAGTGTTGGTATAAAGGTTGCATTTGAGTTTGGTTTAAAAACACAAATCCAAATCGAACCAAATATATAAGTTTTAAAAAAATATCCAAATAAATAAAAAATAAATTTAGTTTGATTTTCAATTTTTTAAATAATTTTTTATTTTTATTTTGAATTGAATTGAATTTGAACAAGATAACTAAACTCCTGAAAAGATTTCCAACTCCAAAGTCAATAAACTAGCAAAGTAAGCGCCAATTATAAAGAAGAAAATGTGCCTATAAAAATGGTGAATATATATATTGTGTTAGATTATCAATTGATGTTAACAACACATTAGTCATCATGTCCTAAAGTGATCGTTGGGAAGGAATTCACATTAAGTATTTTCTACACGTAAGACTCATGCCTTTTGTCAAAGAAATTTGAGTGATTTGAGGTCCAATAAAAGGTCGGTCATAGATTACGTTAGTATTAGAAGGAATGCTTATGCCTATTTTTAAGGCAATGGTTGACACGGTTGAGTCTAGATTGATGAGATTGAGTTGGGTGAAGATTGTGAGGAGTTATTCTAACTTTGAAATTAATGATGAGTAAACCTATAAGTTGTGTATGAAGTTAAGTCTAAATTGGCGTGGTCGGGTGTGGGCAATATTAAAAACCAAAGCATTGGAAAATTGTTTTTCTAGTTTTTATTTTCTTTAAAGTTATACAATGACTGTTAAAATATTGAAGTTAAAAAATTCCTAAAAAATATAAAGAAATGTCCTCTGTAAAGAACATTGACTATGAGAAAATCCATGATACCAAACAGAAGTTATTTCCAATACGAAAATATCATTATTAGACTATCAATTTTGTTAATTAATAAGAAAAAAGTTTAAATATGTTTTTAATTTTTTTAAAAATTAGTGTTTTTATTTTATTTTTTTCATTGTAAGTTTATTTTTTGAATTTTAATTTTTATAAATTTATATTTTTTGAATTTTGTTTCTTGCAAGATATTTTATTTATTTTTAGTTTATGAGGACTATAAATAAAAAAACAAAATTTTAAATTGACTAAAATTTAAAAAATATAAACTCTTAAAAACTAAAAATGAAAAAAAACTTACAATGAACAAAATTATAAAAAAAAACAAACTTAAAAGGATTAAAATTAAAAAAATAAATGTATAGGAATCAAAAATAAAAAAAATCTAACTTAAAATCCAGGAAACGTGGACAAAAGAAGAAAAGAGAATGAAGTGTGTAGTAGAATGCAACTTCCCTAGTGATTAATACGAACAAAAATACTTGCAGACGAGGGAAAGAAAAGACGAGTGGACCTGGCTGTAAATACCAAAAATGGAGCCCCTTTAGCAAAAAAAGAAGCTTTTTTGTAATCAGGATAAAGCCACCCGCACTCCTTCTGCAAAGTGGGAAGCTAGCCTAACTACCAAGTAGTAAGTGCAAAACTGAAAACACAAAACCAAACCCAAACCAAACCGACCAATAACTCGCGAATTTCACTTTCCGCTTCATGTACTTTCTGCGTTCTCAACTCGTTCTCCCGACTCAACTGTGACTCGCCCGAGTCCACACTCAAACCCGCCCTCATGGCGAATAACCCTTCCGACGCTCCCGCCGATGACTTCCTCGAACAAATCCTCGGCTTCCCGAACTTCGCTTCCGCCGACTCCGGCCTTTCCGCCGCCGATGTAGGCCTCGCCGGTGCTGCCACTCAGGCTTCGATGATGCTGCAGCTCAACTCCGCCGACGCCAACGCTCACCTCGCCGGCGCCGCCTTCCACGCCCCCGTGTATCAGCTAGGGCTGAGCTTGGACCAGGGCAAAGGAGGATTCATGAAACCCGAGGAAGCCTCCGCTAGCGGAAAGCGCTTTCGCGACGACGTCGTTGATAATAGAGCTAAGAATGTAAGGCCACCACCTTTTTTCGATTCTCCTCTGTTTGGATGTGATTTTTAATTGGAAGTGAGTTTTGTGCTTTGCTTCAATTGTTTCTGTCTAATATAAGAGTATGTTTCAGGAAGAGCTACTATATGGTTGGAATTACTTTACTCTATTTGCTAGGTTCAAATTATCACCATTATGTTTACATGAAGCAAAACGAAACGTTTTAAAGGTTAATCAAAATAAGACCTAGCACTATAATGATGATTTCTTTGCGGATTAGTGTGTCTAAAAATTGAGATTCTTCAAATTGAGATATGTTAGGTGAGTGGTTGTCGATGCCAGTCAACTTGCTATTGACATCAATAACATGTCTCTCTGTAATTGTGTGTTAGGTTTGAACGTTTCTTGGTCGAGATTTAGTTAGTTAGGTTATTTATTTATGGCTTTGTGTTTGCACTTACGGTTACTTTGTGTGATCTTTGAGTAATCCTTGAACAATTGTTTTCTTGTTATGTTATGAGAGCCTTCTTTTTTTGTTTCCTGTTCTTATTCTTACTTCATTTTTTTCTGCCTTTGGGAGGGAAGAGAGGGAGTGGAAGAGGGGGAGTTGATCAAGTAGCACTTATTATTGCTAATTTGTAACCCTCTTGCAGGTTTTTCATGGGCAACCCATGCCTACTTCTATGCCTGCTGCTCCACATCCTCCAGCAATACGTCCCAGGGTGCGGGCCAGAAGAGGACAGGCTACAGATCCACACAGCATAGCTGAACGAGTGAGCTTTAAGATATTTTCTTGAATGCAAATTGTTTTGCTGGGGTTAAGTTTATACTCATTTTGTCTTCCATGTTACCGTTTCATTACAGTTACGCAGAGAAAGAATAGCAGAAAGAATCAGGGCATTGCAAGAACTGGTTCCAAGTGTCAACAAGGTATGTGATTTCTCTTCATATCTGTTTATTACTAAATATGGTCTTGCCTCCGTCTCTAGCAAGTGGAATTGTCTTTGGAGAAGTGAAGGATTTATAGCATGAATTGTTTGAAAAGATGAAGAGTATCAAGTTAACATATACAGAAGATGTGTGTTTATTATCATTCCGCTTAATTTCTAGCTTGTTGACTTGATAATAACACAGACGATGATCAATTTGTGTTTAAGTAGATTCATATCTTGTGAATAAAAATGATATCACTCCTCATTTTTTTTTTGTAATAAGCAAAAGTGGTGCTAAAAGTGGACCTTTTCAAGGCATGTTTGTGGCTGATCTGTCTTTTTTCTTGGGAAATATTGTTCATTACATACTTGTTTAGTACTTCACCATCTCCACTTACACTGTTAACTTTCATAATTGTGTCTTCCTTTTACAATACACACACAAGAAATAAAGCAGATGTCATTACTTTTGTGACTTTATTATGAACACTTAATTTTACAAAATAGGTTGTCCTTTTCATGTAAAAATTGCTTCAATTCATAAATATTTGAACACTTCCGGTTATGAAGTAGCTATTTTTTTTTTTTTTTTCTTTCACATAAGGCCTTCTTAAAGTAATTAGTTTGTTGAAGCTGAAACTATTTTTGTACAGTGTGCAGAGTTTACCTGAATACAATGTGGAAAGTGTAAACTTCTTGATCCCCTTTCCCTGCAATTTTGTACTCCTTTCATTTGAGGAATTTTAAAGTAGGCATTATTGTTTGAGTGGGAGGATTGCTAATCTAGGATAACTTGCTTCTGATGAAAGGGTTAAAAAAGCAGAATAACATCTTCATATATCCTGATTTGACATGCATGCAAATTAAATTTTTAAGTATGCTTGAAGTATCAAATAGGTTTACTGGATTTCAAGGGGTGCTATGTTTTGTATGATGTGTGATAACTGTGTTGTTTTGCTGCATGAATGCTCAGTGTTTGTGGAAAAAAAAATATAACAATACTAAATTATTCAATTCTTCTAATATCATGGTGCATTTTTACTATGTTCAGACAGATAGAGCTGCCATGTTAGATGAAATTGTGGATTATGTCAAGTTCTTAAGGCTTCAAGTGAAGGTAAAATGCTATTGTGCTCCTTAGCGATCCTGGTTTTGTTTTCCTAGTTAGGTTTATTATGACCTTTCATAGTTTTGTGGGTATTGTGGTATTGCCTGTTATATCTGTTAACCTTTTCATTTTTATCGCCATCCCACTGAGGTCAATTAGTTAGGTATTCAACTCGTGATCATGAACCCCACAAAATGGTGGTTGCCACTTGCCACTTTGGGTGAGAACCTATTGGCTGACTAATTATATTCCTGAGAACCTATCTTAATACAGTCAAATGGTGGCCTTCAGGCTGCCTAATGCGTTTTAGTTACTTTTAACAATCCAATAGTTTTTTTAAGGGTTTTCCGTTGGAATACAGATTGCTGTTTGAACCATTATATCAAAAAATTATCAATATAAAAGCAAAAGTCTCTTTTCTTTAGCCAAATTTGGATTTTTAGCTGTGTGAAATTAAGACTGCAAACAACTTCCAATAACTTAATTCATCTGCCTTTCAGGTTTTGAGCATGAGTAGACTGGGTGGAGCCGGTGCAGTGGCACCACTGGTAACTGACATCCCATTATCATCAGTCGAGGTGATTATTGAGAAGAAATAGTTGTTGAAAGAGTTTTATTATTTTTAATATCTTTGACTTCAAGTGATTTAACAAATTCAGTGATGATCAGGAAGAAGGTGGTGAAGGTGCGCGAAACCGGCCAGCATGGGACAAGTGGTCAAATGATGGCACAGAAAGACAGGTAGCTAAGCTTATGGAAGAAAACGTTGGGGCTGCCATGCAGTTTCTTCAATCAAAGGCTCTCTGCATCATGCCAATCTCACTTGCATCGGCAATATACCAGTCACAACCACCGGACACTTCTAGCATAGTCAAGCCTGAAATTAATCCTCCTTCATAGACCTAATTCACATGTTGCACAATCTATTATTATTGGTCCCATCACAGGCTCACCTAATACTTGCTGGGACCCACGCCTAACGCGTTATTTGTCTGTTCCAAATCCCCTCCATAAATAAGTCATTAGCAAGCATCAAGTTGCAATCAAAGTCAGATGCCATAATTCTTCCTTTTTTGCCTTTCTTTCACTTTTGTCAATACAGGGTTCGATATCAATGCCTTGGAAAATACAAGCAAACCCCTATATCATGTCTTGCCGTATTTCAAGTAGAGAGGGAGAAATTGTCAAAAGTTCAATTGATATGCGCTTCTTTTCTTGTGTCAAATGGGTGGGGGTAGTGGACCATGATGTAAGCGCTTTTATAGTGGGGCTTAGTTTTTGTAGTGGGCTGTGGGACCTTCTAAAAGGTTAGAGAGTGGTGTGTATATTTTTAATTGTAGTGTAGCTGAAATGGACAATAGTTGCTTTAACAATGTTAGGCTTTGCCGAGTCCTGCAAAAAATGATGGTGCTTTTTGTTTGTTTAGGGCTTGCGTGAGTTGTTTACTCTTCTGAATCATTATTAGATTTTGATTCATCAGATGAAAATGGAAGGACAAGTGTGTGGGGATGCTCCTTTCACCCAATCCTTGTCAATCAGTAAGCTGCAACCTTAATTCAACTCAAGTGACAGGAAGTCTTCTCTCAATGAACTCATCTATGTACGTTAAAGAATGGTTCACTAATTACTACTTTGAATAGCATTTCACTTTCTTCCGAGGAGGGAATCTCGCGTCGCTTTAAATAGCCTCATTTACTTACGTTGTTCATGTCACGGGATTTTTTTTCTATTTCATTTTGGCCAACAAACAATCGTATTTTTCGTAAACAATCTTCATTTTGAGAATAATGTCACATGCACTTCGCTTTCTACCTTATATATCTCACATCTTTTGAGGTGACAATATCTTAGTGAAAGAATTTGTTTATTTTAAAGTTAGATGGAATTGATTTTCATAAAATTAATTTTAAACGATTAAACGTAATTTAAATTAGTTTAATATTTTACTTAAGAACATGTACCCGAAAAAATAGGACTTGCGTGTATGGAAAACTGTATGATATCAATTATAATTACAAGATAAAAATCCCTCACCGGTCCTTCAATAAACATCTACCGAGCCTATATACAAAAGTATATGTTGTCGTTGGGCTTGCTTGTTTATATTTTTTTTCCCTTAATTTTTTAATTTAATGATATATTTAAAAATTATAATAATAACGTGTTTTTTAAAAGAAAACTTAAGAAATTGATTTATTATAATTTTTTTAAAAAGCTTAAACAAGAATTGCCTAACTATTGTCAATGGATTATTATTCAGTTGTTTATGCTTTAAAAAAATGGCACAATTATCTTTTCTGTTAACTTAAATAAAATATTGAAAATATTAAATTTAAAAATCCAAAAAAACTTACCATATTCAACTATCTGGTTTTCTATCTTTGTGCACTAAACAAAGAAATTTACTTCTCCACCACCGTAGTTTGTTTTAACTTTTTCAGCAATAAATTTTGCATCTTTGGATTGATAAAGATTCTGTACTAGAGCTTTAATATGTATGGAGAAAAATGGGAAAGAAAAAAGGAAAATTATAAACGTCCACCTCAAATTGGTGATGAGGAAGGAGAGAAATAGGGAAATGATAAATATGATGTTATGTGATGAAAAAGGCAGAGAGAGAAAGAGATAGAGAAAAAAAAAAGAAGTGAAAGTGAACGGTAAGAGAATAGTATGTATGAATATGTTGTCCAATAAAAAAACCTTGGACCTATGAAGTAAAACCAGTGGCAGGTTGGGTTCAAAGTTTTGAATGTGTATCACCAATGAACTTAATCATTTTTTTTACCTGCTTATAAATGAGGCGTGGCAGATATTAAAGGTATCTGTGTACAGCAGTACTCGTAAGGTGTTCATTAATTTAATATCATTTTTTTTGCTGACAAAAAAAAAAAATGATTTCTATTGTGAATGTATTACCTGCCTTACATATACTTAGATTTTCTTTTCTTATTGTGAATGCATTGTGATTTCTTAATTTCTTTATTGTTAACATATATTCATGATCCCTAATACGGAGCCCTTAAAGCTATTTCCAACAAATATGAGAACTGTTTAGGACAAAGGCTGTTAGCACAGCAATTGGGAAAATCCATAGCTAATAGTTGTCCCAATGACCATTAACCTAGTGACTGTATCCCATTTCGGTTACATGTGGAGGGGATTCCTATTTCTGTTCCCTTAAAATGAGTAGGATAGTACCATACTGACCAAACATGAAACAAACCATATAGTTCATGGTTATGCTGAATGAATCTATTAAAACATACGGAAACTAAAAAGAAACCATAAGAGGGTCAGAAGTCGAAGATCGTGCATTGTTGTTTAAAAGGGAAAAAAAAAAGCAGTGGGAATTTGTGGATATTCATATCCGCTAAAGTTGACAATTCCCCCACTAGTTGCTCTCACCGCTCCCACCATCACTGCATAATTGGTGTACATTCATTCTTTCATTTGTACTTTGTGAGCTGTTGCCTCATATAAACTTAGATACATAACAAACAATTGCACGTGTCGACCCATGTCACTATCATAATTTTAACTTTACATTAGGTTGATATCAACATATTAGAATAAATTGTTATATACAGTATAATTTCTAATTGAATGACAGTAATTTACCGTGCATGTTGATTGCCGACCAAAAAAAAACCGTGCATGCTGATTAAGCTCAATGTATTAATCTTGTACTCGCAATATCAACAAAGTTTACCAAAAGCAACGGTTCATCAATTGATGAATAGAAAAAAGGCTTTTTCTTTTTTTATAAGGTCGTTGCAAAAAATGGTCTTTTGGTTTCGGCCAATAGTACAAAAAGACTATCAAAAAATAAGCGGACTTTTCAAATGGGTCCAACTTAGGGTTACTTCAGGTTTTGTTTGGGAGAGGAATTTTAGAGGAGTAGAGAGGGAAGAAAAAGGTTTGGGTAGTAAGACCTTTTTATTTGGGAATTTTAATTTTTGAGGAAAAGAATTTGAGAATTTTTAAAACTCCTCTGAATTTTTCCAAACCATTAAAATTGTTGTTCCCTCGATTTGGGGGTTTTTAGAAGGAAAAATAATAAAATTACTATCCTACCCCAACTACAAATTCAGAAATATATTTTTAATATATTTTTACATTTAAATTATATAATTTTCATATTTAACATCTTATTAACTCTCAATTTTCCTCTTTTAATATATTTTTAACTCCCAAACAAGGAGGAAGAAACTTTCCTTATTTTTCTCCCTTTCCTTCCCCTCCCTTCACCTGGAATCTCTTTCCTTTCCTTCCCCTCCTAACTCCCAAACAAAGCCTTAAAATGAGCCTGCATCATCATTCTGCACAATGTCATGATTTATAGAAGAGCTACTGCTATTTCCACTCCTCCTTTATACTAACGCACTCCCCTTTCTTTTTTTCTCCCAAACAACCCTCAGAACATACACTCCCCTCAACTCTTTCTTCATCCTATATACTCCAATGGAAAAAACCACCCCCTTCACACCTCTCCAAATATAGCAAAGCAATACATTGTTTTTGGTGGATGAAATTTCTTTTATCTCCAGGTAATATAATAGGTTTTACTGTCCTTTTGACCCTAAGCTTTTTTGAATTGGTTTTAGTATATAATATAAATTTTTGACAAATAAAGTTTCTGAACTTTTTCTCTGTTTACAGTCCCTTAAAGATCATTTAAGATCTGATACCATGTTAAAAAAGCATAAGCTGAACATTGGACAACAAGTAGACAAACGTATAAGGAAGAAGAGAGGAGCAAAAACTGATATTATATATTTCAGATTTGTAACTCAGATTATGCACACTTTAAACTATTACAACAACAACTTAAACAGAAAACTAATAAGCCCCTAATTGGCTGAAATAAACAACAAATTATAACTATTCTAAAATAGGCATCATTAGCTAACAACTACAAGTTGCTTTTTTCTGAACATAAGCAACCACAAAATCAGAAAATATATTTTAATTATGACAGCAGAAAATTCTCAACTGTCAACACTCCTCCTTGAGATTTTTCTTCCAAGCTTTGGTCTTGGTCTCACATGTATGGAGGATCACTGTCAAGTAGACAAGCATTTGCATCCCTTTGCTCCACAGAATTTGAAATAGGAATGCTTACTACCTCCTTAAACCATTTCTGATCTTGAAAAAACTCAGCTTTTGGTGCTAGGACAACCATGACAGTTGCATCATCATCATACTCCTCTATGAAATCTGACTTCAAAAGCTTGATTTTCTTTTTCTCTTCAAGTTTGTTATGATCATAAAGGTCCATTTTCTTAGCAATTTCTGTTGTAGGCCCATTTGAATAGTGTTATTCAAATGGCTCCTACTGTTATTCAAATGGCTCCTACTCCATGTTTTCCAACTTCACAACTTCTTCTAAAACAAAATGTGTGGCATTTTTCTTCCATTTCAGTGGGAAACTTTATCCCTCATTTTAATGGACATAAGCTCACAGCCGAATGACCAAATATAATCCAACTCACATTCTTCAAACATGAGGAATAATATCTCTCTAGTATTTGTTCAACACTCAAAAGATAAGAAGTTTCCAAAGCGCCAACTCCTTGTAGTCATGTAACGACGATGTTGGTGGCTCAGTGATTTGCAACATCATCAATAGTCTAACAAAACAATCAAGTATATTTTTTTTAGTAAATTATGCTTTTATTTCATTTTCTGTTCAAACCAATTGATGACATCAAATTAGTTGATAAGAAATTAAAATACAATTTATTAAAAAAGTTACACAAGACTATCATATTAGACTCTTTGGTGACTTGACACATCACATGGCTATCAATGTTGCTATTACATTATTAATTAACGCAATTACTTGATAATAAAGACTAAAAGTGATAACGGAAACGGTTCAAAGACTTTGACTGATTAAAATATAGAATAGGAACTAAAAGCAATGTGGATTTAGTTGGGATAATAAATCCAATAGAAAATCATGTCAACATTTTGAATGCTCCTTGTTACGAACTCTTGTTAGGGTCTAGGCCCAACACACAATGTGGACTTAGTTGTTCATTTGACCCGAACCCAAATAATCCATGTATGTGGGAGGACGTCAAAGGCATTCTAGACTGTTCAGACATTTCCTTCCTACACCAATCATGCATGTACACACTATTTAGTAGTATTTATCATTATATATTACTCTGTTGAAGCACAGCCTGAGCAATGATACTGATAGTAATTAATATTGAATTTTTTAAGGTTACGGAAGATAGTTAGGCAAACCAAAAACACAGGAAACAAATGAGAAAATGCTGAATATGCATTGGTGACTGAATTATATATGCAACATATATACATGAGCACAGATCCATATGTAACTCAGTGAATAGAGAGAAATGGATTTCTGGTGCTGAAACTTGAGAGATAGAAGAGGGATCGGTTAATTCATGACACCAAACTGCCAATATCTTGATCCTAGATAACTGAAAATGACAGACAATTAAGAAATTAATGCTAATTCCTCACCCTCACAACATTTTTACTACAATTTTTACAGTTCAAGAAAGAGATAAAAAAATGAAAAAAGAAGTACACATAAAATGAATAATATAATTATTATTTTTTATAAAAATTATCATGAAAAACTATTATAACTATAGTATTACTGCGTGTATAGACAGTTTATTGGATATGAATTCATATATCTTGCCTATGTTTTGGACTTTAATTTGGTTGATGAGTTTATGACCTTGGCATGCACACTTGATGCCTGCCGAGTGCCCAGTGTCGAGTGCCGACGCTAGAAGATCTCTCGTGCTTCACATGGAAATTTCGCACTGCTTTTGGTATATGGACAGTCCCATCATCATATCAAACTTTGGGTTTGTAACACCATGAGATCTTCAACAATAATTTGATGTTACACGTAATACGGCCAAATTAAACTTCATATGTAATGTCTCTGAAGAAAAGAAAGCCATCTTAATTTATATCTATTTTCGACTATAACTTTTAATTCTAGACTTCACGTGACAGGCATTGTAAGCTCAATCTTAAAAACATTTCTAAATATGAAAGAACCAATCAATTTCCATGATATACAATGACAGATAATATTGATAGAAAGTGTTTCATTGATTCGTCCATATCCTTTTTCCTACTTTATCCCAGCATCGTCTAACCTCGACTTCCCTCTTTTACCATAAAAGAGAAGTTTAAGAAAGAATGGGCTTTGAAAACTAGACCAAATTATTTTAAATTTCTTAATTGATTTAATATAATTGAAAATCTATAAATCAAATTTTTTTAACAAAAATCACATTTTTATTGGAATTTGACTTGATTTTTTTGCTCTTATTGTTAAAACCAAACTCAACCACACTTATATAACGTGTGAGAAATTCACCAAAAATAATAATGAAGTGAGAGCTTAATTATTAGGGACTGAAGTATTTATCCCTTCTTTGGTAGAACCAGACTAATTTACGTAATAAATTGTGATTTCATGTTCATTTTCCCATTCCTTATCAGATCACATACATTTCCCTGCCTATTCAGGCATTGACATAGCTTAGCGTTTTTATTAGCTTGATTCCACCAAATTAAGCTGGGTAGCGCATAACTCAAATGAAAGAGACATTTAAATGCATATATATAAAATCTCACTATTAATTTTAACGCACCCTATAGTCTATATAGCTCATTTTAGGCAGAAAATGTCATTTAAACAAATGTTTGGACTCTTGTACACTATTTTGCCATTTGAATCTCAATGGTCACCTATACTGTGAGTTCAAAAATTGTGTCAGAGCAGAGTTACCTGCTCGATCTGCAGCAGTAGTAGACATTCACAAATACACTAATCTGAATCCAAACTCTGATCCGAAGGGATATTTGTAAATTAAGTTCATCCGACCGACAGGCTCCTATATGTAGTACTACATTAATTTGAGCATTGAGGTTACGTGTTTGTAAGGCTATCTTTATATTATTAGGAAAGGTCAATCATCTCATCCAATGGCTTACATACACATTAAAAAAAATTAGTTAGTCTAGGACTATTACATGTCTATAGTTTTGCATATCAATTTTTTACATGGAATACACGTGGAGATTAGTGAGAAACATGATGATTTTGAACCATGCACCTAATAATTTCTCTTCACATATGATATTTGTAAAACTTATATGTATTATTGCCAGAGAAAAAAACTTGGTAAGCATCAAGCTTAGTAAAATGTTTTGTAAACATCTATTGGGTGTCTCCACATGGAGAAAGCAACAAATAGGAGAGAAAAATAATAAATAGCAACATATAAAAAGAAACCAGAGATAGATAGAAATAAAAGGTGAGATTCACCTGGCCTAACCAAAATATATACTACCGCATGTATTTTTGGTGAAGTATATCACCGTAAGTATTAATCCATAATCATTAATCAGTTATGTAACAGAACCACGTATATGCATATATCTATGTTGCACAATATTAGAACATCTCGATTTACTATTCTTAAAAAAATCATCAAAATATATATATAGGAACTAAGTTTCTGAATCTATATATGGTTCTATGAAGAAAATATATAGGAACTAAGTTTCTGAAACTATGGTTATGAAGAAAATCCAAAATTGTAGCAGAAGTTTAAGATCTTGAAATTTTGCTCTTACGTTCAAATTATTAAGGTGGTTCTAGCTTTCGAAGTTAGGATGCCGTTAATTTAAGCTTATAATAAAAAAAAGGGTATGCCGTTTGGTATATTGGAACAAAGAATTATCGTCGTTTGACTTGATATATCTCTGCATGGTAGTGCTCATCCACTCACAATAGTGGTAGAATTCTCAATCTTCTTATGGGAGATTTGACGCCTGTTAAAGAGTACATTTTTCCTTTTTCTTATCATATATTATATATATTTAATCGTATCATCCTTGATTATTCCCAAATCGAGTATTTAACATAAAATTTTCGAAACATAAACAAATCAAATTTGCCTTAGTTACAAGCTAAAATCAAACGGAAAGATATATATAGCTTTATCGAAAGAATTACTTCTCCTCATAATTAAACAGATCCAGCTAAAGACAAAATGAGATTATTATTATATTTTCGATCTGTACAATTAAAATAGCATTAGCTTTTCTTATATTTTCTTTCTCTTTCTTTTTTTAGAGGATTACATATAATTTAGAAAGCTGACCTCAAAGCCGCCTCTGCTGAAATTAATAAAGCAAAAATAATGTATACATATATAATATCCATCTATTTTCCTAATAAACTATATATATATATATATATATATATATATATATATATATATATGAGTTCTCATAAACACCATGTATTTGCTTGCACAACACAAAGGGTATTTATCTTTGAAGACCTCATGTGACTATCTTGCTTTAATTTGCTTTTGCAAGTTTTGTTGGTCACAAACAACCCAACCCCTTTGCTTCTGATCCTTTGATTATTTTCAGCCTCTTGCAGGAGGATACAAACATGCTGCAAGTAATAAGCAAAAACAGCTCTATGAGATGGAGAATATAAAGAGAGCATATAATAAAAACTATTCAATTATATATAAAAAGAAAGAAATAGAACAAGAAACTTACTTCCATGGAACATCTCCAACCAGCATCCAGTCACCATCCTTGTCTTCATAAGTAGGAGCGTATTCAGATCCATTGTAGCCTTCCCTCTCTGAATATTCACCTGGATATATATCAGAATTAACCATAAATCACCATTTATAATTAAGCTCATGTAATTTCAATTTCATTTCTTAATAGTTATAAAAACATGGAAAAAAAAGGACAAAAAGATTGTTGTTAATTTGTTGGTGCATGGTTCTTACCAAACGTGCACTTGAACAAATTTTGCAAGGCCATGAGGAGTTCTGGGTAGCTATTGTAAACATTGAGATCTATCTTCCTCAAGTAAGGTGCACCAGCCATGCTCACTTTCAAATACATTCCACTTCCATCACCCTGCTGCTCCACCTTCTTCTGTTGTTGTAGACTGTTCTTCCTAAAAGATCTAATTGGTGGCCACCCCACTACTTGTACTCTGCCATCCATTCATTTTCATCCATTAGCATCATTATTACTTACTTTTCAGTTTTCATTTATTATATTAAGACAAATCTTAGGAATTGGTTAATAAACTAAGATGAGAAATTTTTCAATTGAAATGGATAAAATTGAGTTATTCATAACATTTTTTACTCTTGTAATTTTTACAATAAATTATTTTTTACTTTTAAGTTTTTAACTAATGTTTTAACGATACTAATTAATAAGACTCTTATATTAATTATATCCTTTTGAAAATATATAAGAAAAGTATATTTTGCTTACTTTGCATGTTGGACACTGTCTTCATCATGATCACTTGTGGTGGTAGAATCTGAAGAACCATTAGAGTTGCACCTGGACTCTTCCACACTGGGTTCTGGTGAAGATCTCTTGTTGCTTCTAACCACAGGTCCACTGCTGGATGAACTTTTGTCATGAGTTTCATCACAGCCGGGTAATCCCAACCTCAACTCTGTGGCCTTAAGATTGAGCTCAGTTTCAAAGCTCCCCATTGAATATTTCTGATCAATTATTTGATGAACTTCTTATAATAATATCTAAAATGATGATCACCTTCAATTATCCAAATCCAATCTCTTGCTCAATTCTGATTTCTGAGAAGGAGAGAAAGATGTGTATATATAATTAGGTAAAGAGATTGATTGAAGAATGGAAAAAAGATATGGTAGCTCGTCAATTTTATAGGAATGTGTTAGGGAGGGAGGATAAATGTAGCTCACTTATTCTCGTGGTGCATGAATTGATCACACCGAGGGGAAAGGATAAACTAACCGACCGAGGCCTGTCTGTCACACGCGCTTCCTCATCCGCCAATCACACCGTGACAAGGCATCGTTTCGGGGTGAGTGGGGCCCACTCCACACGGTCGAAGCGCGATGACAGATGTGACTGTCTGTCACATGAAAGACACGAGAAAGCAGGTTGTTCAAGTGGGAGGAAACATTAGGGCAACAAACACAGCCAATGATGTGACAAGCCTAGACCAGAAACCGACGGTTCAGATCGAGTGGGCTTTTGGTAGTGGATCCGGGAGCGTTGGATCTGTATGGGAACAAATCCATGTGACATTGATTGGATGGGCATGACCATGTGGATGTTGGCCAGTGGGTATGTGACATGTGGGATTTGCATGTGGTATGCTCTATTCCTCCTTCCTCATCTTTCCTACCTCTACTCTACATCCTCCAACTATTTCTTTTTCGAATTTTATAATTATAATAATAAATGGTTAATTTATATAACATTATTCATTAAACTTCCTGTGGAATAGGACAATTCTGAAGAATACATCTTAATTTGATATATATGCTGGTAACTAATCCTGATCCATTTCCAAATCTAATATGTGTAATTTATTGATCTATACGTATTAGCAAATATCCGATTTTTTTTTTTAATATGTGCAATTCTAGAGAGAGAGAGAGAGAGAGAGAGAGAGAGAGAGAGAGAGAGAGAGAGAGGTAAGTTTAGCAAAGATGTTTCAAGAATACTTTGATAATGATGAAACTAGTATCTAAAATGCTGTTACTCATAATTTATAAAAGACTCGTGAAAACTTAAATATATTTTGATATACAAACCCAATAGACATCAAACGCATTATTCAAGCTAAAACAATACTAGTTCGAAATAAAAACAAGAAAGTTTATTAAAGAAGTATGATTCAGTATTGTCAATCTATGCTGATTAAGTGCATGTTTAGAATTTCATTGAGTCAAACATGATCCAAATATCAAAAAAGTAAATATATATTCATAGCGTCTGCGTCTTTTAACCTATTTTGATGTGATTTTAGCTCAAGACCCGCCCGCAACTAGGAGATCCTAAACACTCACTAGGTGAATAAACTAATTTATAAACTTCACAAAATATAAGGACGTTAAATTTTTCTCACTTTGATTATTTACCATTTAGTCGGCCATTCATATTCATAACTATATGTATGATTAATATGTTACTTCTTTATGAACTTATAAACGTGTAGTGTATAGTAGTACACCTTTATTTTTGGTGATTAGTAGTATATAGTACACCTGCGCAACAATTAAATAAAAGACTATGCTACATTCCAAGAAATTCAAATGCATGAAAAATCTTCTGAGAGGCCAATGGGGGCTTTGATAGTTCAATGATAGCGCCCACCAACATTGAGGATTATATATATTCGGGTTCTTCATCAATTCCCCTTTCTTCAAATTAATTTGTGAACTTGCACCAAAACACTACACACAAGCCAGTTATTGTTTGGATCACGCAACAAAAGCACAATCGAGCATCTCCAAAACCAACTCACATATGATAGATGTTAGGCATGTTAGCAAAAAGGAGCAAGCATCGGCCAACGGGGATATACAAAAGTTCCACGTTACATGCGACACCATTTTTTATAATAATCCAAAGGGGTATCCTTTTCTTGACCCAACTCACTTCTCTTCAGAGGCATCTATATCTACTTCTCCAATCAAGCTAAGTAGAATATATATGTGCTGGTTTCATTGTTTGTCATCTTTCACCAGCAATGTCTGTCATCCACTATATGTTAGTAAAAGTTAACACTACAAATTAAATGACTTCATTGGTAAGAAGCGTTTCGTCACAAGTTTCCTTTTGATTTAACTAAGAGTACGTGCCATCGTGTGGGATTTAACTCTATCTAAACCAAATTTTGTTTACTACCCTCTTTTTTCTTAAGTGGTGGGATCGAAAAGAAAAATATCTAGGCACGTACACGAATAGAGAAGCCAAATGACATACAGTACTACAATAAAGGGTTGGGAATTGGAAAAGACGGTGATTAAAGTAATGTAAATATGTTTAATTTGGAAGCATAGTAGTGGCAGCTAGCATGGCGATGTGGCGTTTTGTGAAGGCACACACGAGCGATGTATTTAATTTTGATGGTGATATAAAGTGGGCCTTGAGCCACACGTGGGTGATAGGATTGGAGCCTTTTTGATGTTAAAGGAGGTAGGGAATGAAGGCTAAAGAGAGAGTCCCCACTCCCACACCCTCGGTTGCTTCCTTGTTCCCCAGGATGCCAAAGCATTCAATGTGATTTGATTGTTTTGGCCATACATTGGCCATGAAATCCAATCAATGCACCTTCTTTTAAGATACTATCATTAACAGCTAGCACAGACAATTAAGCAAGGATGTAATACAGGTCTGTCTACCTTTGATTGGAGCTCAACTGTTAAAGTTAACGTCTTGTTTCGATACTCTGATTTACAACGTTTCACTAATCGTATTTAATTAGCAAATCTTTCACCTATTATACGGATAACTTTTGATGCAGTACAGCTTTGAATAAAGGGTTCGTTAGCTTTGTCTTAAAATGTTCATATATTTAATTTGTAAATTTAATTAAGATTTTTATATTTTGTTCTAGAAATTAAATTACATTTTTTTCTACAAATTATGTTAGGATATATTCATTCTTGACTAGAGTTATTATTTATAGATTTAACTCAAAATTTGATTTATACCGGCTTATATAGTTTCTCATACTTTACACCAGTATTAAAATCATATTTTATAATTTATGGGAGTAATTTTTTTTATATTATTTAAATTCTTAATGCATTTTATTTAGTTTCAAATTTTATAAATATATATTAGTAGATAGGGGTGTAAATGGATCAGACTCAATATGTAAACTCGAGTAATTCAATTCAACCTAATTATATTTTTGCAGGTTGGATTGAGTCATTGGATTGAATTAATTTAATTTAATGAACCCGATTAAAATTAAATTAGGAGACGGATTTAAAGTTTTGGACTTGACCAAGACACAATCCAATTAACACACAATTAAATTTCTAATATATAAACCATAAGTTAATCACATCTCATTCTCAAGGTAATGTATTGTTTATCTTAAATAATACATTGTTTATCTTTATATTTTATTTTTAGGTAATAACATTATTTTATGAATGATATTGTTAGTAATATTTATGTTTTTTTCTTCTTTTTTTTATCATATGAATAGTATGAATACTAATTTTTAAAATATCCTTATTATTATGTCAAAAAAAATTATTTTTACTATTTTTGAAATTAGAGATTTTTTTTAAAACTTAAAGTATGATCAAACTCAATAATCAACCCATTTCAATCCACTTAAAATTGGATTGGGTTGGAAAAAAAATAAACTCAATGAAATTCAATCCAATTAAGTTTAATTGGATTAGGTTGAAAAATAAACACAACTAAATCCAATCCTGACCATTTACATTCCTATTAATAGATATGTAAATAATTATTTAAATATAATTTATATACACACTTGATGAATTTAAATTTTTAAATTACAATATCTCATATTTAGTAAATATATAGAATAAATTAATAATTAATTTAAATTATTTTATTGGACAATCAATCAAAATTGTACACATACATGTTTCATAATAATAAAACATGTGTGAATTGACTTAAAATATACGTACACAATCTACTAGTATGATTCTTTATTAGTTATGTTTATTTAAAATTTATTTTTAACGATAATTATTATATTTTAAAATATACTTGTAAACGGATATTTTT
>PYAF01000320.1:1272198-1336895 GCA_007407185.1 Glycine tomentella
TATTTAAAAGACTGTACTACATTTGGTCTATCTCTATTATAAGAAGAAAAAAAACTAACTTCACACTAATTAAAAAAATTAGTTACCATTATTTAATTTTTAAACTAACCTTTATTAAAATTTGATGTCAAGAATAAAATTGAGTTAGTGAAAATAAAATTTTAATTAAATAAATAATATTTTTGTCTCATTAAATATAGTAAACTTATTTAAAATTTGTTTATATTTGATACCAAAATATATGATTTTTTTGTTGTTTATAGATCAGAGTACTATTAGAGAAGAAAAATCATTAGGCAATTCAAGACTGCTATGAATCCAACTAATCTCTACAATGAAACCTAATTAAATGCTATTAATTCTTTTTCATAATTCGAAAAACATCAATATATGTGACATAAAAATTAATCAATGACTATGAACTGATAATGTGAGAACAGGTAACAATTTCTCGTTAGCATTTCTCTTTTCAAAAAACCAATAGTATAAAAGTTGAGTAATATGATAGGCAGATTTTATTTATTTATTGGTTGAAACACGATAGATAGATATATTTCCTTATGTAAAAGTAAAACTCGTCATTTGTTTCCATTTAATGAAGGGACTTAAAGGTTTAGATTCTGAAAAAATCCTACTGCGTAACTACCAAGTTATCTCGCATTAACTTTTAACATGGCTTAACGTAATGTCCTTGCTGAATGTTGCCTTTGACTCCCCACTTACATGTATTTGTAGGGTTTGAAATCAGATATTTGTGTCAAACCGACAACCAAAATGTGGCAGCTAGCTTCTGATACATGTAGAAGTAGGATATTGAAGTTGACCATACAAGCTCCCAAAACTTTAAAAAACAAAACAAAATCACTTTCAGTGACAGAGAAATTAAAAATGTTAGCACTCATCAGTTCATTTCCTCTCGCGAAACAGGGTCCCGCAGTTTCGTAGTATGGGGAGAAATGCCTTGGTCAAAATGCCATATATATATGGCATGTCTATCATTCCAACCTAGCTAGAGGATGCCTCCTGCTTCACTTGTCCATCAGAGTTTTCCTTATTTAATTTACTTACTCCACCAAGATCATCAAGTTGTCTAAAAAAAAAAGAATTCAATACTATATGTTCACTCAATTCAATTAGCATGTTTACATCTACGCAACTCAAATGTAAATCATAGAAATAATTTTTAGTTGCTTTTGATACATCTTGACATGAAAATTTAATTAAACATAGATCACAGATACTAATTCAAACACACAATATCTTGATTTTTAAAGTCTTCGCAATCATAATCATAATATGACCATAATTGAAGTTACACTAACATTATTTGTCTTATTTTTTTTTTTTATAATTTCAGTTAGAATAAGCTGCCCATTATCTATTTCTAATTAACTTTGGTTAAACATTGTAGTGGAGATAATTGAAATGTCTGATCTGTTGTCATTCTATTAAAAACAAATTAGGAGTATTTCTTGAACTTTGCAAAAGGCTTCAAATTACAACAAAGTCAATTTGCAAAGCAATTTGTATTATGGGATTTGTCCCTGATTTATATCCTTTCTTGTCTCCCCAATTAAAACCTTGTATAGTTAAAAGATATACTACTTGTTCTCTCCCTCTAGTTTTATTTGTCTTTTAAAGAAATACAATTTAAAAAAAAATATTAATTGCATGGATTATTATAACAAAATAGTTTTTTAATTAACCAAAAATATATTTATTGAAAATTTAGAATGTAAGTGTAATCTAATATAAGTATGTGGATGGAATATCATCTAAAAAATAATTAATTCATTCTTTTTTTGGTCGGCAAATATAATTGTATTAAAACTGGTACCAGTGGTACCAATATCCAATTACAAAATCAAAGTACCTATGCCCAACAAACCACAAGTCCACAACTACCGGTTAGATAAATATTTGGAGACAAACTAGCTAAAAATTTTCAAATGATAAATAATATTTGAACTAAATGAAATTTCTTTTTTCTCACATCTCTTTTTTTGGAAAAATGACGTATGGACACCATTATGTTAGTTGACACAATGACACTTATGGGGCTATGGTCTATTTGAAAGAGTAAAATTGGGGTGAAAGAATGAGGAGAGATGGGAAAAAACCGTTTTTATTTTCGTTCACCTTTTTTTATTGGAAGGGAAAACAGATTGTAACAATACGTGAGACCCATGGATTTTTCAATATTTGTCCAAAATGGGAGGAAGCTAGAAGAGAAGTTTTTTCTCTTAAATAAGACTACCAATTTGTCCTTGTTTGTTATACTTAATTTTTATTAAGGATATTTATGTCATTTTATATACATTTTTTCTTGCACTTTCTAAAAAACTTATCTTTCTTTTCTTTTATTTGGAATCCAAGAATATAAGGGTGGAAAAAAAATTGGAATCCACTTATATAATCTTCTCAATTTGGAGATAAAATAAATAAGATACAATAAAATAATAAAAATACCGAAATACCTTTCTTTATTATATTTTTTATTTGAAATATTTATGTCATTTTATGTACATATTTCTTTTCATTTCTTTCACTTAAAAATTTATCTCATTTTTTTTTTTTATCTTTTTTTATTCTTTATTTCCTTTGGATTTCCTTCTTAAACCAAACCAACCATCAGAAAAAGATAAAATGTGTAAATATGTAAAATGGTATAATATGATTTAAAAAAATAGATATTAATAAAATGTTTATAATACTAGATATCCAAATATAATCATGTTTCTTTTTAGTTGAAAGATAGGGAATGGGGGTGAATAGCACAGTAGTCAGAGAAACCTTAATTAAGGTTATGATATAAAAGCCTTGTTTTCATGAAAGAGAACAGGTGACAACATGCTGCATCTGTAATTTGTGTATCGCCAAATATGTGATTTATGCCTCTGAAATATTGGGTCTACCTTGCTAGTGAACAATGTAACTCAACTAAATTCACGCAACACATTAAAGTCTAAGCCTACACCAGTGTCATATGTGCAGAACTGACACAAACTGAATGTGAAACATTGACAAAACAAAAATCTCAGATTCTTAGTACCAAGGGGGTTTCGACGTGGAAAATGGAATAATGAAAGAGAGTGAACTTTTGAGCCGGTGTGTGTACACTTTTGGTAAGCATGGAGTTCAAGAAAGCACAAAATTGGATCTGAGATTACGCAAGATCCAAGAAAAGAAACATCTTTCTACACATTTGAAAAGGAAGTTAATTATATATCACCAAATGATGATGGCTAAGGAGTTAGGATCTCTCTGTGCACCACCAAATCCAAATAATTTATAATGCAATGTGTTGATTGCAATCTGTTTTTGATTTTTTTTTTTTTCTGTTCCTAGGTAGCCCTGACTCCCTGAAATGAGACCCTATCTGGGTCTAATCTCTGTTTTTTTAAAAACATTTTTTATAACAAAATATGGGTATCATGCATGTTATATAAATGTGTTAACCACCGCCCCAGTGATAATAAACTAGCAATATCTCTCATATATAATCATTGCAAAATTATTTGAACAGAACAAAGGAAAAATAAATCATTGGTCTATAATGTACACACACTGAATGTACGATGTAATTACTCGTCCCCTCCACTCCTCCTGCTTCCACTCCAAATTAAACGCTATATCAAAAACTAATAATTGATATTGTATGATTTTATGAATTCATTTCAATGCTTTAATACATTCTTCTTGAAATATGAATTTTGCTTGTGTAAACTATGATTTGTATAGTAACATTTTCTCCAAGTAGGCTTGATGACCAAATCATGGATCTATTATTCAATAGTAGGGGAATGTGAAAAACTTCAATCGCTCAATGGCAAGCGGGTAGGAACACGAATGTTAATAAAATAAAATTGATCTTTAATGCTTTTAAGATATAGAAAGTCTATTGTTATATGCTTTTGAGTATACATTACTCGTATATATATTCATTTTATTTGGGTGAAAGGCCTCTAAATTTTAGAATAAGAAGTGATCCTGAGAGGGAAATGTTTTCAGAATTGTATAACTTTTTTCCCCATATACATGAAGCGTTACCCTTTTCCATATATTGTTGTGTCTCTTAATTCTAAGTGGTAATATAAAATTTAGATAAGAAGAATAATATAGAAGGGGTTGAAAGGGTAAAAAAGGAGAGGGTGGTGTGTGAGTTGAAGGGGAGAGAGTGAGTGGGGTGCCCTCCAGCGGCGCACATGGGATAGGGTTTGACACCTAGGACTACATAAGGCCAACAAACCCACATGGCCACTTCCATGGGACCTCACAATTCTTCCTAATGAATCTTACCACATGACTCTGTGACATATATTGGCCCCACTTTCTTCCACCCTTCTCCCTATGCCCAGTAAGTGGGGAGTGGGAAAAGGGAAATTCAACTGATATATTAATATATTACTTCCTTATTGATATTCCCCGTTTTAATGAAATTTCACATGTTAAGTTTGACCCATGAGCTGCCATTTTCCTGCATATCTAGTATTGTGGAGCTGCCGTTTTAGGGGGTTGTCAATTAACTTGTTTTGGTAATGATGGTGAGCTTTTGAAAAAACATTTATGATTAAATTTAGAATGAGTACATAGAATTATCGATTTATAATGACAAAAAAAAGTGTTAAAGCAATATTTTACCTTTTATATAGTTAAATTTTTATGTGAATTCTTGCACTTTTTGAAATAATTAAAATAATTTTTTTGTAGTTTATAAAAAAAATTATATATTTTAATTTTAAACGTTTTTTTTTAAATATCCTCGCACACCAAGTGTTAAAATACAAACCTCTTTCAATAGTAAGTTTCTATACATATGAATCTCAATATTGAATTGAAGACTACATAAAGGGATTCGAGTTTCTTCCGCTCAAACCGAAACATGTAGATGTTTTAAATTTTAAATTTGTGTTCCTATATAAGATAAGAAATAAATTTGGGGATTAAATTAAAACATCTTTCTAGGTTTTTAGAGATTCAATAATGATTTCCAAATTATACAAACATTCAAATTTTTAAAGCAAATAATATACAAGAAATTGCAATATAACGGGAAAAAAGAGAGCAAAACCTAACAAAAAGTTCAAACTCTTGATTTTAATCAAATACTATTAATTGTTCACTTATGATGTGCCCTAAAACATGCATGTTTAGTACGACTAGGCCATAGCTAAATAGGTGGTGTAGAGACAGGTTTGAATAAAAGGTTAAAAATTATAAATCATATATAGTAATAATTCCTTAACATTTAAAAACTAATAGTAACATGTTAGGTTGTACCTAATATAAAGAAAAGTTTGCCTAAGGAGATACTATAATTTTGTAAATTATAATAATTATGACCTTAAATAAATTGCTTCTACTTGATAAGTTGGTAGACTTGAGATAAGAAAATGGATTTCCTTTTAGATGATGTCCCTCAACTTGCGTGAATGAGGATCACAGTCATCCCACAAATTAAAAACCCATTGCCAAATACAAGATTTGGGTGTCTCAAACTTAACCTGACTCGAATATCAACCACGATCAGAACCTTTCTAACATAATCTTGGACACAATCTTTTTCAGTTTCTTTTCTCACTGTCCAGTTTGACAATCCCAGATGTTGAAGGGGGAGGACCATTGGGGCAACGTGGACGTGGCCACCATGTGTGCGTGCAATTCTCAAGTAAACACCTCACGGATCAAACCACAAATCTTTATGTATGTATACAGTAACAGCAAACAGTTAAGTGTTCCTATCAAATAATTGCACGTCTTGATTTATATATATCTGCCCTTTTTCACCACAACTTCCATAGTGAACCACCTTTCGCACATACATAAGGGCACATCCCAACAAAAAAATTAATTTGTCTATAAAATGGGCTGATTACTTTTTATTTGTAATTAATAACTCTAGACTAGATTAAATAACGTTTTAAGTGAGCATTGCCTATTATAATTAAGAACATAATTAACAAAGATTATCCAAGGTTTATGTAAATTATTTTTAGCATATATATGTTTCTAAATTAATTTAAAAGCATATATAGAACAGTAATTAACAACAGGGTTATTATAAAATCATTTGCAAGTTGTAATATACACCAACCGCAAACACATGCATGTCTTACATTTTTCATTAATTAATTGTATGTTTCATTTGTTTCTGTACCACTGAACCACAATCTGAACTCCATGGTTATCTTAATAGGCAACATGCCTACTACACAGAGAACCAACGCAATAAGTGTGACAATTACCGAGCCATAGATATAATTGACAGACAATGAAAGGATACAGCTTATATAGTCAAGCTGAGCAAAACGTTAGAAATAAAAAATCTTCTTGTCACCGGAGATCAAGTATCGTCACTTTCAGTAATAATGTATGCTGATTTAACACGTACGACATGCGTTAATAATTACTATGGCTACTCTGATTGACAATTCTAGCCAAAGAGTGAACAACTTTCGGCTAACTCTGAAGCATTTTTTTTCACAATTAATTACACTATATGAATTGACTGCATAAAAACAATTGGTGTAGAAAATTAGGGAGTTTAAGCTGAAGCTATGTATAGTGTGTCTATTGCTGATTAATGATAAAATAGAGTAGAAGACTTTTTTTTTAAAGCATGCATCCACGTAAGAGTCCACTTGGGAAGCGAGTACTCCTAGAGTTTAGAATTTTTTTTTAACGATCCTAGGTGGATCATCGCGATCTAAGACCAATTATAATTGTTGTTAAATCCAAAGATGAATAGTGCTGTCACCTCTAACGATGATCTTTGCTTAACGAAGAGCATCACCATTCAATGAACACATTTTTATTTATATATAAATTTACCAGTACATAAAAGTTGCATAAGTACACATCTTTTTAATTTTCCTTTGGAACAAAAAAAAACATCTACAGTTACTAGCTAGTCTATGGAATAATCCATCTTGCGTGTGCATGCAATGAAGTGTATTACAACAGCTATATGCGATAATAATAATAATAATAATAATAATGAATACACGAGTTGATCGAAAAGGGAAACAGGAATGAAAGGTTGAAGAATAATTTAGAATGATAAAAGCCATGAAACCAGTGAGTTACTTACCCTCTTGTGTGTGAAATGACGAAACCCTAGGGGAAGGAGAGTAATAAAGAAAGAAATAAGTGGTGTAAGCAAGCAACATGGGGTGTCCACTTCCGCTTCCTCCACTGAACAATCATAGGAAGATAGCATCACCTTGTCGTCACCAAGGGCAGCATGCACAGAAAAGTCCAGCTCACACATTCCTCCACGTGTCACAAACCCATTTCCCTCTAAAAAGACAGGACGCACCATGCGTCCTTGTATTAAACGTCCCCTTGTCCTGCCCCTGCCCCTATACCATAGTACATTAGTACCCCCACACACACCCCTCTATCTTTCACTATTATTGCCACACAAATCAATTAACTGAATGCTTAGAGAGAGAAAGAGGAGGAGGAGTAGTGATAAGAGAATCATAGAGCATATTATAAGAGAGTGAAAACTAATGGAGGTTGGCCTCAAGAAGGATAACATGGGGTTTGAGGAAACTGAGCTAAGGCTTGGACTGCCTGGAAACGGAGGCACTGAAGAAGTGCTCATCAGGAAGAGGGGTTTCTCTGAGACTGAAACTGGTCATGAGGATGAGTCTGCCACCACTGTGGATCTGATGCTTAATCTTTCTTCTAAGGAGGCTGCAACCACTGGTGCTGCTGCTGCAGATCCAACTGATAAGCACAAGACTTTGCCTAAAGAGAAGACCCTTCTGCCTGCAGATCCTGCTAAGCCTCCAGCCAAGTAAGTTATTCATTATAATAATTATTTATAATTACAAATTCTCAAACATTTCCATCCATCCATGCTTTAATTTTACATTTATAATAATATTTTTTTAAAGACAAATTAAAAAGGGTTGGCTAAGGCAAAACATCACTAAACATCCTAATTATCTTGACACCCTCAACGCTGAAAAACTCTTTTATAATAATATGAGAAAGAAGCCAATGATTTAATTAATGTCTTCTTAATTTTCTATAACTAGTTGTAACTTTCATGATATAATATTACACACTAATTGATGGTATATGATCTAGGGCCTAATAAATATGCAATTTTATATATATATATATATGACTCTTGGTTGTGGAAGAGATAGAAACGGTGGTGAAGAATGAAAGAGACTAAAACATAGACTTGTGATAGAGAGAGAGGAGTGGGGAAAGAGAGAGATTAAAAAAAGTATACTTTTGTGAGTTTTGTCTAAAAGAAATATTTCTATTTCTTGTATATTAATATGCAATGGAAAAATAAGACGCCCTCAACTCTCGTACAACATAAAATATGGAATCATGTACGGGTTCATGCTAAAACTGTGTTCTACTTGCCTAGCCAGTTATGGAGAAAAGGGCAATAATTTACAATTATCTCTGAAAGTTTTGATGATATGCATAGTACACCAGAGAAAAGCTACACCTTTCTTGTCCTAATCAGTCATGGCATAGTTTCTTCTTCCGCTGATTCATATAGGTAGTGATGTAAAACACAGTATGGGTTATTAAAGGTAAAACTGCACTAGTAAATATAAAAAAAACGTACATTCTTCTGTATATAATCAATTAACTTATTTTTAACTTCGTTATATAATTACCATACATGTTCATGATGCGTATTAATTGATCATAGTATATAAAGTGATATTGATGAGTTGAAATGTGTAGGGCGCAGGTGGTGGGTTGGCCACCTGTGCGGTCCTTCCGGAAGAACATGTTGGCTGTGCAAAAGAGCGTTGGAGAAGAGAGCGAGAAGAACAGCAGCCCTAATGCAAGCTTTGTCAAAGTTAGCATGGATGGAGCACCTTACCTCCGCAAAGTGGACTTGAAGATGTACAAGAGTTACCGAGAGCTCTCTGATTCTTTAGGCAAAATGTTCAGCTCCTTCACCTTTGGTAATTAACTAATTAAACACAATCTTCTTTTTTTCAATTATAATTAAGCCCGTGTCTTTAACAAAATGTTCAATTTGTTAAAAAAGGAAACCAATTCTTGCATGAATGTAGTAAATTAGATGCTTATTTATTTGATTAATGAATCGTATTGATTATTAATTAATACTTGTTTTTTTTTTTAATAAGCAAAAGTGATGATATTATTATACGTAAAGGGCATAAAGGGTAACCAACCTATTTACAAGTATTGGAAACTGCAAATACTATCTCCATACCTTGGTTACAAAATATTTACATAACAATAATATAAATATTAAGTAACCAAGGAATCCAAAAAGAGAAAGTTCACCTCCCTGCAAGTCACTGTAATACTACTCGTGACAATCCTACCCAATCACCAAAAAAACATAAATAATGCCTTACGTACCCACCCACATGTTGTTCCCAAAATATTAATGCTTTATTCGTTGTTGATGTATGCAATGCAAGGCAATTGTGAATCCCAAGGAATGAAGGATTTCATGAATGAGAGCAAGCTGAATGATCTATTGAACAGCTCTGATTATGTCCCAACCTATGAGGACAAAGATGGTGACTGGATGCTTGTCGGTGACGTCCCATGGGAGTAAGTCTTTCAACTCTACTCTACATCACTCAAAGTCAATTTGGCCGCGATAATTGAATTTTGCAATATGGGGGAAAACTTTAACATATGCTTAACAAACTTTACGTAGAAAATTATATAATTTCTAGGAATTAAAAACATGTTTCATATAATCTTTTAATATTTGTCGTCTACATATCAAAAGAAACTCCTCCTTATGTCATGTTATGCCAATTTTTATATTATTATCATCATTATTCATGCACCAAAAATATTTTAAATAAAAAGCTTGCACAATAATAAACCGTATGAATATTAACTAAGTTTGAACGTGGATTTTCTTCATGTCAACCAGGATGTTTGTTGAATCATGCAAGCGTTTACGCATCATGAAAGGAAAGGAGGCTATTGGTCTTGGTCTTGGTAAGTATATCAAGTCTTTAAATTACTATTTGCAAGAACGAATTATTTATTACAACATTTATAAACCTTCTATATGTATTTTCAGTAATTCACTCATGGAAGTGAATTCTGAAGTTCCTAGAAAAATTATTAGTAGTTGAAGATTATAAATTATGGTCTCAAATCGAACATTATTAATTATTTTTTTATAAATTAGAAAACTTGCATATGTGTCGTCAAATCTAATAATTTCTCCTTATTTAGAGATATATTCTAAGAAAAACTTGTTTTAATTTTATTATTTCAGCACCAAGAGCCATGGCAAAATGCAAGAACAGGAACTAGACTAGTCGCACAATTCATGACCTGCCCCATCCTTTGTAATTGTGGTGCCCAGTTGGCTTAGTAACTAAAGTAAGGACAAGCTGCAGCAGATACGAATGGACATTGCAGGGTGTTGAATTATAGTTAATTTGTGTATCATTATGGTTGGTTATAATATTTTAAACAAAACAAGGAGATGCATGTCTAATTAAGTACTAATTATGAACAGGAACATAATGACTCTCAATCATGTTGTTAGACTTGGCTTTCTTATATATCATTGCTTGTTCTGTGTGAGTGCTTGCTTAATAATAATTTTAAGATGTGTTTGTCTGTTGTAGTTGTAGCGACATATTATCATGCTTTACATTTAAAATTGTCTTGTAAAGTTTTTCCTTATCATTATGAGATTCCTTGGTATTAATCATTTTTCATATAATAACAAAACTGTATTTATTACATTTACGTTAGTTTTTGTTGTGATCATCAAGAGCCGAATAGATAGTACTGGAAATGTTCCCTGAACATGATGGATGGGAAACAAGAACATGTGCGTGTTCATGGAGCATTTATGCATCCCCATTGAAATAGGTTCTTCAATTTATTATTATATTCCTTCCAAGGTATTGCTGTCTAATTTTCCAAATATATATACAGAGGTGTGTTTGTCAAACTTAATTTTATAGATTTTATCAACAAAAAAATTATAGATTGACGAGAGAGGAAAATATTAGTGCAAAAGCAGTACTATACGCGTAAAAATATGACACCTCATTTAACTTTTTGGTGGCATTACAATGGAATTTAATTTGGTTATAGCTAGCTAGTACGCACTGGGGGTTTTGAATTCCAATTTTATGATTGTGTTTTTTATTGATAATCCATTCGAAATATTAGTAAAAGCCTCCGTAAGAGTTCTACCCCTTATATATCCTTAACAAAATAAAATTAATATTTGACAGAAAATTCGACGTATTAAATAAGAAAACTTAGATAAATCTTTCGCATTAAAAGTGATAGAAAATTATAAAATTATTTATTTTGTTATTACGATTTATTCTTTACACGTCTTAAATATAAGACTAATTCCTAAACAAGTTACTGAAATTTTTCTAGCCAAGCACGTATACTTTTTTATGGCTTAAACCCTTAATTAATATTATACTTTTCAACAATATATCAAGTTTAAATTTATATATTCAGCATGCACTCAGCATAATATATAGCACTCCATGATTGACATGAGAAAATTATTCTTGAACGCACATATTTTTCTCGAGAGACATGACTCACTTCTAATGTGTCATCTCACATTAATTAAAAGATATAATTCATGAGTCAATGTCACAAAATAAGTGCCTCCTTAGATGTCAAATTGTTGCTTTCAGTTTCCGTGAAATTATTGGAAGCATATGTTTCCAATTTCTTTTAAAAATATTTGCGATGTCTGCATGTGATTGGATTGGAACTGTATTGGAGCTTCCTCATCCATGAGATCTAATGGTTTCTCTATTTCCATTTTTTTTTCCTCCCTCTAACTATATTTTTTACGGTGATTGATCAAACTAACACGCAAGAAACGATTATGACCATTATTAGTTATCACATATGGTTGGGAAGCTAACACTGTCGAGTGGTCGATCTCGACCGGAGCACTTGAGAGGTAGAGTTGCAGATCGCAGCCAAGTTGGTTCGGCACCTTTCAATAAGTGCGATTAGATTTGTCTCTAAATTGCAAAAATACGCATAAACGAAGTGTATAGATAAGTTTATGAACAAATATGAAAAAAATACTAATACCAGAAGCGAAGGACGCTACTTTCATTTCCTATTCTCAAGTTAGTAATGTCTTATAATTTCTTCATTAATAATAAAGAAAATGTACTGGAAATTAGAACTGGCAATAACTAGCTAGCGTTTTCAGGATCTGAAGTTTAAATCCTTACTGGCTTCTGGTTTCATTTTGCAGACCTAATTTGGTTCCATGGATAAAGGAGGAGAGATTAGATTAGATTTTTCTTTTTCATCACTATATATGTATATTAAGTACTCCATATATTTTCGTCTGTTATTTGAAATTAAAATTTAGTTACATACCATTGTAACTATGGTACGTTTGGAAATCCGTTCGGAAGGCCGTGAAATGGACGATTCGTCAACTGATCTTCCCACTTCCTTCTGCGAACGGCGTTGAATTTGTCTTGTAATGCATGCTGTCACAAATGGAATGGGAAAACAAACTTGCACTATATATTGATCAACATTGCTATTTCATTTCTAAATATAAGTAAATTAATTAAGGATGATTGAAGACAATTCTAATTATTTACTAAATACTATGTTCATAGACTTTATTGAGATAGGTAAACCAACGGGACCCCCCTGAGAACTGTATATGAGAATTTCATTCAGGTCCGGCTACTACCGCATGGCCATGAGAGATGCGATTCTGGATTTTGGATACCTTAGTGAATGAGGGGCAGATGAGCTTCTCTCTTATGGATGAAGGCAAAGATCTTTCTTATTTACCTGTAAGGCATCCTATTCTCCGTTTTGAGTTTCTGGATGCGTTAGCGATCGGCACATAGGGGGTGGTTGCCCGGGTTTCTCAGCCTGGTATCCTGCACGTAAGCAAGCCATGATCATGATCATGATCAGAGGGAGAAGACTATTCATTCATCGTCGTGAAAGGCAAATAAAAGGCTTTAACAGCCCATTCTGGAACACGAAGGTCATGTCCTATGGGGATCATTGAATCAATAGCAATAAGTCCTTGGAGAGGCTCATGTACGGAATGTCTCAAAATAATACCGAGAGCGGTTAGTTACAGGGCCCCCTTCTATAAAATAAAAGAAGCTTATATTTTCTTGGGCGTCCAGTATTTCTCCTCATAAATCTCTTATTCTTTGGATTATCAACATATTAGTTTAATAACTTCTCTTAAAATGATCCAAAATAAATAAATAAAATCATTTAAATTAAACAATTGTAAAAATAAAAATTATAAATAAAAGTTTAGTGATAAAGTAAAATGAAATATGAAATATATTAGAATATAATGTTTAATTAAATTCATAATATATATGAAAAAAATTAAAATAAAACAAATATTTAACTATATAATTTTAATATTAATACATTTTCATATAAAAATTGTATCTTTGATATAAATAATTTTTCCATGGTATAGTTAATAATCTTTTTATATGCAAAATTTTCATTTTCATATAATGCAAGTATTTATCGTGTAAGTTAATACTAATAAATAGTATATTCAACATTATTCTTTAGCATCTTCCTAATTACCAAAAAAAAAGACCCCTGGTATCGAACAAAACTAAATATATCTTCAAAATGTTAAAGTTAAAAAAATGAAGCAATGAAGATCTATCTTTTAATATGAAAATTTACAATTTTTTATAGCAACACATGTCAATAACTTGGAACATCTCCAATGAATGTAATTTAAATAACTCATTTTAGGTTCTTTATTTCTTACTATTTAGTTCTTACAATGTCACATCATATTTAAATAACTCGTACATTTTTTATTTCAATAGTATAACTTTAAGCGATCCATAATCATTAAATGGTAAAAAATATTTTTTTTTAAATCATAAGCCGGTATTGCTTTTTATAGAAGCAACAAAACTTAATTTTAAGCAACCTAACATGACATATAAATATCCTCCAATGGTATGGTAAAAAAAAATTAAGTAACAATATCGTAAAATAAATAACTTGTTAAGCAATGAACATTAGATATGCTCTTAAAGTGATTTATTTATCGTTCTGTTTGGCATAAGGAATTAGAAAAATAAGGTGGGTGAAAATAGGAAAAAAGAGAAATGGAGAAAAAGGGAAATAAATAAGAAAAAAAATAGTATAGATTTTTGTTGTTTGGTTTGAGAGAAATAAAAATGGAATTGTAATGAAAAAATAATGGAATTTCTTCTCACCTTTCTTGATTTACTATAGAAAGAGAGGAGAGCAATGAGTTTAGAGATAATAAGACTATATCAATTTTATCATGCTAGCTCACATAATCGATTTCCTAGGTATGATGATGAGGATAAATTGATTCTCATTCATAGAAATCAATTTTCAGAGGCTTGAATCACAACATAAGGTATAAAATTGATTATTAGTGTGTTTGAATCCACATTTATGATTCATGTCTTGCTCATTCTCATGTCAATTTTAAAGAAACGTAGAAGTTTTTGAGTGTTCCTTCTACGTCAGACATGATAAAAGAGTATTATATGTGCGTTATAAAATCTTTTCCAAACATACACTATATAATTGAGCTAAAGGATCAATTATCGAATGCACGATGAAAAGGTTAATTTGGATAGTCACATTATAATTTACTCTCTCCTCACCTTCACAATTTCAATCCCATTTTCCTCCTTGGTGTGGAAACTTTTTTATACAAGGTCCGTCAACTTTAAATTTATTTTCCTCATATTTCCTCCTTACCAAAAAACTTCAATTCCAAACATCTCTTTTTGTGTTAGGATGAGCCTAAAGAGGCGTTAATATACTCTTAAACTCAAATAGTTAAATGATTATATAGGATGGAGTTAGATATTATCTTTTTAATATTATTTTGTTCGCTAAACCTAGACGATGACACTTGTTTAGTTATTATTAACAACAGTTAAGTTATAAAACTGTATCCCTCATTCATTATCATTACAAATGAGAATATCAATCTTTTTCTTTGTTTTGTAGTAGCCAATTTTTGTCTTCTTCCTTAGCTTTTTGTAATGATAGCATGATGAAGATGAAGCTTCGAATGACCAAATCGGATCGTTTCGGAAATTAATTTCGTGAATCTCTATTAATGAAACTCAAGAAATTCGAAAAGGAAAAGTGAAAATAGAAAATGTGAAGAACACCACCACCATCTAGATTGATAAGTTGGAGGAAGGAGGATTCACTACGATTTGCAATCTTTTATAAGAATCAAAGATCCCAATTGATAGTTATAATATACATAGACAGTTATGTAGTTAGTTATGTTAGTTTTGTTACCCTCTGATATATATATCAGCAACTCATCTCCTTTGTAGTGTGCTTCTTCTATTCTTTTCAATAGCAAGTTTATTCTTTCTTTCCTTCTTTGCTCTCTGTGTTTTATCTCCTCCTTGCTGGGCCTAATACCTTACATGGTACCAGAGCTGAAAAAGATCCATGGAGTCCACCAACTCAGCAGCAACCGATGGAAACACAACATCAACAAATAATGGAAGTGCAAGATCAACAAAGCAAGTAATGAAGACCTTCTCTATTCCCATAGCAGACAAATTGGATGAAGATTGTTTCTTCCATGGCAACAGCTTGCTCTAGCAACCATAAATGGTCATAATCTGCAACACCATCTCAATAAAGATAAGATCCCAAATCAATACTCTGCACCAGACAACCCAACTGAAGAAAATGAAACCGAAGCCTATTCAAATTGGCACCAACAAGACAATCTGTTAGTATCTTGGTTACTTTCCTCTATGAATATCTCCTTCAAGAATCGAATGGTGGGATGCCAGTTTGCACACGAAATCTGGAACAAATTACAGGTCTATTTTGCTTCTCACACTCAAGCGAAGGTAAAACAATTGAAAAATCAGCAGAAGAACATCAAGAAGAAAGGCCCTGCATCAGAATACCTTCTTGAAATCAAAAAGACAATGGATTCTCTAGGAGCTGTTGGTCACCCTTTAACAGAAGCAGAACACTCAGAGGTTATTCTTGATGGATTAAATGAAGAATATACTCCTCTTATCATCTCTGCCATGTCTCGTTTTCCTCCTTTTTCTGTCATCGAACTAGAAGCCTTCTTGCTAGCTCAAGAAGATATGCTTGACAGGTTTAAAAAATCTGACTCTACTCCTATCCAAGCTAACTTTACTCAGAGATCTATGCAACAAGACAACAATGGAGGTCGTTCCTTTGGAGGAAGAAGAGGCAGAAGAGGTCGAAGCTTTAGAGGTGGCAAAACTCAAAACAATTATTGGAACCAAAGTCGTCTGCAATGTCAGATTTGTGGCAGACAAGGTCACCCAGTGTGGAATTGCTTCCATAGATATGACTCTAATTTTCAAAATACTCAATTCACTTCTCCACAGAATCCCAGACCTCCTCCTCCTCCTCCTCCACCTGCCTCTTTTCATAATCTTGCGTCCTACATTGCTGGGTCTGCTTCACTCATTGACAGTTCTTGGTATCCAGATTCGGGATCCACTCATCACTTAACTCATGATCTTGGTAATCTTTCATCCAGCTCTGAGTATAATGGCTCTGAGCAAGTTCATATAGGGGACGGCACAGGTATGCAGATTCAGCATGTTGGCCATTCTTCCTTAACATCTGATACTTCTTCTGTTTCTTTCAAACTCAACAAATTATTACATGTTCCTAACATCACCAAAAATTTAATTAGTGTTTCTCAATTTGCCAGAGATAACAATGTTTACTTTGAATTTTATCCTGAAATTTGCCTTGTTAAATGTCAGGTCACTAAGAATATTGTTCTTCAAGGGAAACTCAAAGATGGTCTCTATCAATTTACCAATGTCCATATTAATCCCATGCCATCTGTTCCCAAACCCCCTATATCTTTGTACTCAAAACATGTATCTTTTGATATTTGGCACAAACGATTAGGCCATGCTAACTCTCAGATTGTATGTTCTGTTTTAAAACAATGTAATTTTTCCATCTCTAACAGCAAATCATCTAATGTGTCTTCTGTTTGTGAAGCTTGTTGTTTAGGAAAAATTCATCAATTACCTCATCCTATATCACACACTCAATATACAGCTCCTCTTGATCTTGTGTTTTCAGATGTTTGGGGACCATCTCCCAGTGCAGGCTATTCGGGCAGTAGATATTATGTTTTATTTGTGGATGCTTTTACTAGATATAGCTGTCTTTATTTGCTGCATAATAAATCTCAGGTTTATCAAGCTTTTCTTCAATACAAATCTATGATTGAAACTCTTACAGGATTAAAAATTAAGTCTCTCCAAACTGATAATGCCAAGGAATTCACATCTCACAATTTTACTAATTTTCTGCATAATCATGGTATCACACATAGGCTTACCTGTCCTTATTCCCATCAACAGAATAGCAGAGTTGAAAGGAAACATCGACACATCACTGAAATAGGTTTAGCTCTTCTTGCTCATGCTAAACTTCCCTTATCTTTTTGGGATGAAGCTTTCTCTTCTGCCATCTATATCATTAATAGACTTTCTTCACTTGTTACTAATTCTCAATCTCCTTTTAAACTCATTTATCATCACAAACCAGATTATACCTTCTTCAAAGTTTTTGGTTGTAGTTATTTTCCTCTTCTTAGACCCTATAATAAACATAAACTTGATTTTTGATCTCACAAATGCTTATTTTTGGGTTATGCTACTGATCACAAAGGTTGCAAATGCCTTTCTCCTACAGGTAAACTCTTTATTTCTAGAGATGTTATTTTTGATGAATCTGAATTTCCTTATCTCTTGCTATTTTCCAACAGTTCAACTACATTCACCAAATCTGCTCCTGCTTCTATTCCCAAGATTAGTCTCACTCCCACACAGTCTACAGTTTTTCCTTCTTATCCTTTAACTACTTCTTCCTTACCTCACAATGTAACATCTGATACTATTAACACTGTTTCTAGCTCTTCTTTCTCAGGTTCTGTTTCTCTTCCTGATACAACTCATCAGCCCATGACTACTGCTATTCCTAGCACTACTACTCCTCTAATCACTACTCCTCCACCTTATGATCAAAGTATTCACCCTATGCAAACCCGCAGCAAATCTGGAATCTACAAACCCAAGACTTATGCTACAGCTACTCTCAGCTCACCACCTGACTTGCTTAATAATGAACCTCAAACTGTCTCACAAGCTCTTACTTGCCCGCAGTGGAAGCAAGCTATGATAGAGGAATTATCTGCTCTTCACAAAAACTGTACCTGGACTCTTGTTGCTCCTCCACCTCACATCAAACCTATAGGCTGCAAGTGGATTTTCAAAATCAAACGACAACCCAATGGTACTATTCAAAAATATAAAGCTCGGCTTGTTGCCAAAGACTTTCAACAAAAAGAAGGACTTGATTTTACAAAAAAATTTAGTCCAGTTATCAAACCATCCACAATCAGGCTTATTCTTTCCATTGCTCTCACAAAAGGGTGGTCCATTAGACAATTTGATTTTAACAATGCTTTTTTATGTGGCACTTTACAAGATACAGTTTTTATACAACAACCTGAAGGCATGACTACCAACACTCCTCATCTTGTTTGCAAACTCAACAAGGCTATCTATGGTCTCAAACAAGCTCCTCGAGCCTGGTTTAACACTCTCAATCTTACCCTTCAGCGATTTGGTTTTCACAATACAAAATCTGATGCCTCCTTATTTGTTCGTTTCACCTCTACCTCCACCATCTATATCCTTATTTATGTTGATGATATCTTAATTACTGGTACTAATTCCCAAGAAATATCATCTCTTATCAATCAACTCAATTCCCTTTTCTCCCTCAAAGATCTTGGTTCCTTACATTACTTCCTTGGTCTTGAAGTCACTTATCCCTCTCCTACATCTATCCATTTAAGCCAAACAAAATACATCACTAATCTTTTAACCAAAGCCAACATGATATCTGCCAAACCAATGCCAACTCCTATGATGTCAAATCAAAAATTATCCTATGCAGGTAGCTCAACTTTTTCTGATCCTACATAGATCCATTGTGGGTGGTCTTCAATATGCCACTATTACCCGACCAGATCTCTCATATGTTGTTAATAAAGTTAGTCAATTTATGCATCAACCTTTGGATAGTCACTGGAAAGCAGTCAAAAGGATTTTGAGATACCTTGCAGGCACCATTACACATGGTCTTTTATTTCATAAATATGTTGATCTTCGATTATTAGCCTTCTATGATTCAGATTGGGGTTCGGACATTGATGACAGAAAATCTACAAGTGGGTTCTGTGTTTATTTTGGCTCGAATCTTATATCTTGGTCCAGCAAGAAGCAACGCACTGTATCGCGATCTAGCACAGAAGCTGAATTTCGCAGCTTAGCTTCTACATTGGCTGAAATTACATGGCTCCAATCTCTTCTTCAGGAACTTCAGATTAAATGCACTACACCTCCACCTGTGTTCTGTGGTAATGCCAGCACTGTCATGCTTGCTGCTAATCCTATCCTTCATAGTACAACAAAACATTTTGAGATTGATCTCTATTTTGTTCGGGATCATGTCATTCAAAAACAAGTTTTTGCCGAGCATATTCCAGGAACAGAACAAGTTGTTGATCTTCTTACCAAACTCATCCCTGCTACAGCGTTTCTTCGATTTAAAGACAAACTCAGAGTCTCCTCTTCGCCACTGAGTTTGAGGGGGGATGATAGTTATAATATACATAGACAGATATGTAGTTAGTTATGTTACCCTCTGATATATATATATATCAGCAACTCATCCCCTTTGTAGTGTGCTTCTTCTATTCTTTTTAATAGCAAGTTTATTCTTTCTTTCCTTCTTTGCTCTCTGTGTTTTATCTCCTCCTTGCTGGGCCTGATACCTTACACCAATAAACAACTAAAAGAAGCTCCAAAGCGAATGCTTAATCCCATGCCCCTTTCTAAACCTCTTTAAGAAGTTTGAAAATCCTTCAAAATAGCTTGAAGCCTTCTCCCGGTGCCCCCTCCTAGACCTCTATCATAGAAATAGCATAGCAATAGCAATAGCTTCTTATCGTATCCTATCAATCTCTTACTCTTTCCCCTCTACCAAATTTTATAATGAAGATTTTATTTGTTTTATATAAAAATAAAAGCTTCAAGTTTAAGTATAGCATAGCGTATCTATAAAATAAGAAGTGTTTGTGTCCGTCTTCGAAATAGAAATTGTTAAAATAATGCAAAATAAAAGTTAACAAACAGTCTTTCTCAAAGTTTTTTTTTAATGTTATATTTTTAGTTGAAAGGACAGAAAACGATATCAGTGGCTTGAGAACCCCCGACGCACCCAAAATCTGAACTAGCAGTGGCTCTCATGTCTTGTAGTTGTATGTATTTGGGCCCACTGCCAAAATATCTGCACTTACACTAAAGCTGTGGCCTGTGGATAATTTTTAGGATTTGAGCTGTTAAAAAATTAAATTTACGGCAGAGGAAAATAAAAAATAAAAAATGCACTAAAAATCTGTTGTATAATAACAACAATAATTTCAGTTTGTTGTACTCTGAAAAATCACAAGGACAATTCATTTATTACAGACATCCTTTTTAGGTTATAATACTCTCCTTGGGCTTGACTTGGCACAAACCGATTACTCAGAAATCAACTGACTTTATTATTATATCAGCATTTTTCTTGGACTCCATTATAAGTTCTGCATTAAGCCTGTCGTTGTTCTCTATCTGCATCATGAAATTTAGTGTTGCATGCAAGTGTGTTACTCAATACCAACAAAATAGATCAAATATAAATAGTCAACACTCGACTGGGCATAGATAATCAGAAAAGCAAACATCACAATCTAAAATATAAGAAGTTTACCCGCTGTTTAGCAATGTCTGGAGGCTTGCCTATAGATGCAGAAGGAAACGAAAATCACAAGTAAATTCAATATGCCTTCTTTACGGAGGAAGCTGATATAACATATTATGGAAAAGTACTTAGAAAATACCAGTTGAAATATGCCTCTTTAAAACTCGATGCATTGCTTTGTCAATGTCAATATCAATAAACCTAGAACAAAACAGGAACAAACAAATTAGAAAAACTGGTATCCTTGACAATTCTCTTTAAGTTGCAAAAGCAGAAATCGCTATCAGATTAGGTTGCATCTTTCATGATAGATATAAGCCATTTTCTACGGATCTTGAAATTGCCCAAGCAATTGTCATTCCACAACATTGACCAATAGACCCAGTCGTATAGGTTATGTAGGTCTGAAACAAAATGCAAGTTATGACCTGTTTTTAGTACCACCTATTAGCAAGAGAGATGGACAGCATAAGCCAGTGATGGGGACTAGAAGTCGTTACTCTGAGATTTAAATGAACTCTTTCAATAATGGTGCACTAGAAAGGCTACTAATAGACATGTCAAAACATTATACTCAGCTATGTGAGAATATAATTGATTCCAAACAAAACCGTAGATTTCTGTATATTCAGTACGGGACTAAAGACATGGACATGTATTTGGTAAACAGTACATACTGTAGAATGAGAAAAAGGAAGCAAACATAAGTGGATAATAAAATCATAGTTTTCTTAGCTGAATGAATACACTCTCATGGTTAAAATTTATTTACAATTTAACCAGTGAAAGACTGGGCTAAATATTGGATTTATAGAAAGGAAAAAAAATTGAGATAACAGCTCGAAGAGAATCAATGGCTCAAGTATTTCTATCCATTGGCACCACTATATACTTAGGGTTCAAAAACCAAATACCTATTTAATAACAATAATGGCATGCGCATGAAACAAGGACAATGGAAAAATATATGAAGAAACATGTGCCTTGGTAAAATCAATACTTGCCATTTCTCGTCAAACAAAGATGATATCTCCTTCCATACCCCATCTTCCAAGAGCAAATAGTTACCTTCTACAATAACAACCTTGTGCCTACACAAAGGAAGAAAACAAAGGAATCTGTCCATGCAGTAGTATATATCTACAAAACCAAAATAAGCTGACAATGTAACAAGAAGCAACAATTTGGAAAATCAATTACCCTGATTTGTAAAAAGACAAAGCTAACTGGAGATAAGCAAAAAAATAAGAATAAAAGTGTTACAGGAAAAATTCACAAGATATTATTGCCTACTGACATTAATTTTACAGAAGTTCTCAATAACAAAATGAACAACAAAACTAATGACTGCCTGGGGCTTAAACACTAGAGTTGTTACATGTATATAACTACCATAAAGTTAAATTATAGTTAGTACATTTACTCAACAGAAAATTCTTTAACATGTAGATTTTCAATGTGATCACCTGGATTTCACCTTACTTCTTGATGCAGCTTATTACTACTACTATACATTGGCCTCAAAAAGTTTAAAAGACAGTGGATTACATGACAAATTCAAATATAGACACAATCATATAATAATGGTGGAGAATTTGAATTTCATTGCCCCTAGCTTGACCTCATGATGACAATGTCTCTGTTTTAATATTTTGAATCATATTTCATCATTTACTTTTGTTCAATATATATCATAATTTGTGTCAGAAATTAATAAAATGCTGATGAGTGGACCACATCTTAAATGTTAAGTTACTCACTGAAGGTTCACACAGATATCATCTTCAACTGGGTCCCCAACGCCATGGTCAAATGATGGTACATAAACTGATCCCTGAAGAATTTGTTTCACCAAAATGCAACAGAACAAAGCAGATAAGAACTCCATCATGTCAATGCACAGATGCTTACTGTTCTTTCTGTGCATCCCAGCTTTCACACAGAATTTGCCCATAAACATAATCCATATAATTTGAGAGAGAAAAAGTCAACGCAATAAACTAATTCTAAAGTTTCCACTTTTCCGAGCCATGCTGACTAATATTAATAATAACAACAACATTAAATCTTAAAAAATTCAATAAGCCTTACATGAATTCTCAGATTCTTGAGACATGTAAGTAGTCGTAATTGATTGAATGTCCAGGGAGCTGATATACAAATTTGAAAGACAATGGGTTTTTTAAGAAATACAATGTCTGAAATAGATGAGTAATAAAAAGGGGTTCCTTACCTCTCCTTCTGGCATGTGCTTCCTCGGGATTCTATCATCAAAAACATCAGTTAGAATATCAGAATTATAATTCCTCATGCTATCGACAATAAATAAGGATAATTTATGTTCTGATCTCCCAATGATCTGAATGTAGCCTCATGTCAATCTCAAAGGAAAGATCTATAAAATAAATATCATGAGATGTTCATACCCCAATCATTTGAATACTTTGTCACATGGAAAATGACAGCAGATCACCCACCTATTGTACTTTAAAGTACATTTGATTTGATGGATTGCTCTAACCTATCACTCTAGATCACCACTAAGAATAATGAAAAGAAATAAACTCGGTATAAAATTTCATTTGGATAACAAAAAATGGTGAGCAACTGAAGGACACTAACCTCCATTTTGTCTAGTTCAGAACGGTAAAGATGAAAACCATCCATGGGAACCACAATAGCAACATCTGGAGGTTGAACCTGAGAATCAAAGGAAGAAGCTTTCTCTGGCCAAAGTTTGTTTATCCGTCTGGCTATTTCATGTGCTAGAGTGCTTTTTCCAGCACCAGGAGGACCAGCCAGCCCAACTAAAAGCCTGTGCAGTTTCATAGAAATCATGATTAACATGAATATAAATGGAATATCACACAAAAGACCGGTAGAATTTTTTGACATTTGATGATATCTTCTGCTTCACCAACCTCCCAAAAAAAGAGGAGGGAGATCTAACTACTTTACTAGTCCAAGTTCTTCATACAATAATTGGCCTAATATAGGAGCCATACATTTAATTGAAGATAACTTCAGATGTTTTTCAGATTAAAAATCTAGTCCAAAATGGCAAGTAAAAGATCATCAAAATAGCAGTTTTGCCCCACCTCACTGAAGCTTTCATAACAAAAGAATTTTGTTAGTCAATATATTATAAAGCAAAAATGAGAAAAACTCCTGTCATCATAACTAGATAAAGGTTAAGTAATAAATCATACTTTAATTATGGCAATGCCATAATACTTCAGGGTCATACAGTGGATGGGGCTGACAATAAATAACCACCATCAATGCATTTGGCATATAAGACACAAAATTCGTGGAGTGTGAACATTTAATGGCTCGATAATACATGCATGGTGATGGAAATACATCATTCCACAAAGGCAAACTTCATCTGTATAATTGCAGCAATACTCAGATCAAACTTTATTTGTTTTTGTAATTCCACAAACAATAACTTACTTGTGATTAGGATTTGATGACACTGACACCAAAGGCAGAATACGTGTAACCAATGCATCATATAACTCATCAACACAACTGCAAAGTGCAAGCAACAGATGTAACTATATCAACTCAGCTAAGACAATCTATTCGTATTCTCCCACAAAAAACGATGTAGACAAATTTCAATGCTATTTTCATCTTTGCATGCTGCTTTTTCAGGTTCACCTAATTCTTTTTTCCCCGAGGAATCAACTGCTCCATAAGTTTCAATGATAGCAGCTAAACATGATTTTGAATAACTATGGTTCTTTGTGGACAAGAAAAGAAAGACACAGATTCAGTGTCTATCATTATCACGTAAGGAAAGTTGCATTCTATATTGAGTTCTTACTACATTTCCCATAAGACGATTAGCAAAACTTGGCTATGAATAATAGGTTCGCTGCACCATACTCCACAAACAAAATTGGCATTTATATCATATCTTTATTTGAATTTGCAAGTGAAGGAAAGAAAAAAGTGTATATGAAGATTAAAACACTTAAAGTTACAACACGAAAGACGGTATACCTTCCCTCTACAACGTGAATTTGTTCCTTTTCAGCAGATAACACCTGGCAGAGCGAAAACCAAACAGAATTAACAACGCATGCAGCGCCAACACTAATGAAAACTTGTGTGAATTTCAAACGTGCAAATGAAAAATTGTGTCAAAATGACATGAAAATTCGATTTGATAAATCATCAATTCACATTTGCAAATCGTTTTTGTATTGTATTTGAGTTTTTTTCTATTATACAATCGAATCATCGTTTCAAACAAGAAAAATCTGAATCATGAACCTTAAAGAGAGAACTCTTCCTGGTTCGAGCAAGTGAAAGCTACACTAACTTGCTAGGCCGCGCGATGGACAGTGAACTCGGTTTCCGATCGCGAGCCTCATCTACTGTCAGCAACAAAGGCTCTTGTAAAGCGAATTAAGAAGCGAAATTGAAGGGAATGTTGTACCAGAAGAAATTCCATTGGCAAATTGTTCAGAATCATACAAGGATTACAAGCAGACCTGTCGAACCACGTGTCTGATTCCAGTATCCTCTTGCCGTCGTTGAAGAGAATGTCGCTTCCATTTACTCGATTTCAAACGACTTCGCCTTCAACCATGTCAACAAAACTGCCTCACGCTTTTCACAAAGACATTTTATAATTGTTTAAATTCTTTTAGTTTACAGTCACTAAGTCGTTGTAGTATAGTGGTAAGTATTCCCGCCTGTCACGCGGGTGACCCGGGTTCGATCCCCGGCAACGGCGAGTTTTTCGCTTTTTTTAGTTTAATAGTGCTAGTTGCGTTTTCAATGCAAGCAAGATTAATATTTCGGGTCTTAATGAAATTGACTCTGCGATACTCAACGGGAAATTATATAATTTTGTTTTAGTAATCAATACTAGTAAATAACTTTTTAGGTTCCATAATCTATAATTATTTTCATTTTGGTTTTTAAAAATTTTTACTTGTTCCTTCAAAATAATTAATATATTTTAATCTCAAAACAAGTTTAAAATTACTTTGAATATCAGGAACTAAATTTAAAAAAAAATATGTATAAGAAAAAACATATAAAAAATTTAAAATTTTATAAAACAAATAACATCATGAATTAAAGAAAAAGAAAAAGAAAAAATAATAGTCAATTAATAAATTAAAAATAGCCCAAATATTATAAGGATAATTTGAGATGGTATAAAAAAGGATTTTCATTAGATACTTCACGACTGTTTCCAAATCGCACATTATGTGCATGTTTGTTTAAGATTTTATGATCAACGTATGAAGCATAATCTGTCAACAAACAAGCAACCATTTTGCTTCTGTGATGGGCGTCAAAGCTGCTGGGGATGGGAATCCAAACATGCTATAGGAATTCCAGGCTGAGAAAATTATACATATTATATCTGCATATTGAATTTCAGCCTGATTGATTATAGGAAGGAGGCCATGTAAAAAACACATGACCGATCCCGTTCAATAGCTTCCTTTCAGGGTAAAAATATATAAAATTTATTTAAAAAAATGAGATAGCAAACCGAAAATTTTCATAGAACAGAATGACAGACTACTGGGCAGACTATAGTTCGCCTTCTATGTTCATGGCCGCCAATTCAAGAACCTAACTTGTAGACATTTATGACTTGTTTAGTGCCTAGAGGAGTTTTAAATACAAGACATTGCATACGCTAAAGCCAGTCTCAAAAGGGAGTACATTAATACAAATATGCAATGATCAGTTATCTCCCCTAATCTTATAACAGCTGCAGTTGACATCAGGAGAGAAAGACACAAGATCTAGGTAAGACCCATTTTACTCATCCATATCCCTTGCCTTTCTTCTCACTGCATGGTACTACAAATCCACTCCATCAACAACCACATTACAAAGACGTCTCTTCTTTCTCCTTCGCTTCTCATCGTCAGGCAACTGCACATTGAAACAAAATTGTGTAAATTATGTAAAAAGAAAAAAATTATAAGCTGATGTTCAAGTCCAAATAAAATCCTCTTATGCAGTAGTACAAAGCATAGCACAATTTAAGGAATCTATTCAAGTTTTGAATCCCCTTTCCATTTATATGGGGAATGAACAAAACACCGATTCACTTATGGAACATGAGCCTATGATAACATTGTTGCACAAAATTAAAATTTGGATGAAATTATTTATTAAGATGCCAGATAGCCACTCATGCGTGGTATGGAGATAGCTTCCTAGCTCCTACTAACATGCTTTCAACTTTTCGTTTCCTAAGCAGAACAAAATCACACCAAATTATTCTAAAACATGATCTGTTATTTCTTTTAGCTAACCTCGGTATTAACTGAATGAGGAACCCGAACCCTTTTGGAGCCATCAGGAAAACGCTTAGAAGGGGAAGGGTTTTCCATATCAGTAAAAGCATTGCAAACCTGCAAACAAATCACAACCAAGCATGGAAAGGTACATCAGATGTTAGAACATGCTTTATTCATTAACTGCTAGAATTTTTTCTTCAAGTATTTGATAAGCCATTCTAATAGCTTATAAGCTACTTTGACAAGTAACAACTGAAGCTTCCATCTCAAAAGGCATATAGAATTACAAAATTAGGAAGAAAATATCTGAACTGGTTTGTTACCTGACTTTGGATAGCCCCAATCAACATGTCCTGACAACCAGATGCATGCACATTTTCTAGACTGGGGCACTGAAGCAACAGTCTCTCTGTACAAAAAAAGGAGGAAAAGATCAATCATTAAGGAAATCCGTAATGTTGCATCAAATTTTCGGCTGATAATGACAATAGAGCATGGGCATAAAATGACTACCTGGATGCAAATTTCTACAAGAATTTAGATTAAGATCATTGAGTTGTGGGCAGTTTAAATACAAGGCCTGCATGTTAATTCAAAAAAAAGAAATTCCAAATATTAGAAGCATGAGAAAAAACATGCTCAATAAACTTGTTTAGTCAAATAAAACTTACATCCAAGCCTGAGCATCCCCACAAACTAAGTTTCTTTAAACAACTATGTTTGATGATTAGCTTTTGGTTTGTAAGGTGTAGATTAGTAACAAATGTTTTCTGTAATTTGCAGTTACTTTCATCAGCAGTTGGATGGTGGGAATTAGGTTCACATATGGTCATGCCACAGTCCATAAGTTCAAGATGTGGCAATTGAGCCGTAGCAAATTGAATGCCACCTGAAATGTGAGAGACAATTGATTAGAAGGTAGAAATTAAACCAAATGAAAGTTGGTGAAGCAATTTAATAAATAAAACAGTGATTACTTGAAGTCACATTGGGGCAAAGAGCAAGAAGGAGCCTTGTCAATGTTTCAGAGAACACATTGCAAATCATGCTAATGCCACTGTCACTGACGCTGGATCTGTGAAATTAGTTAAACCGTTAAACATAGTAACATACTTCATGAAACAGGTAATACATTCACACACTTGATCTGGATTTCCTCCAACAAAAAATCTCACCGGCCCTCACCAACCAAATTTCAGTCGTTCATAGCATGATCAATTTATTTGCATCTAATGGTTCACAGCTATTGATCAATTTATTTTGCAATTCGCAAATCAATCACAAGATTGATCATTGTTATAATTTATAAAGGCTTTATCAATGTTTTTTTAAATTAGTCAAATGACATTAAAATTGGTCAATGTTATTGGAGATTCACGAGTTGATCGAACCCATTGACCAATTTATAGATTAACATTGATCTTTATTAACAATAACCAATCTAACAACTAATTGACCAATGGTTATGGACTAAAGGAGTTGGCCCGAGAGGATCCATTAACCCACTCTTGAACTATGCGTTACTATCATGGGTTTTCCACTTCTTTATAGCGTTTACTGTATCAAGTTGCTACAGAACCTTAATTGTTTCCACTTTTCATTTTCTAAGGCTTATGCACATCAGAACTCCTATAGAACATGGAAGGTAACTAGAATGGAAACACGCATACCCACTGAGATCAAGCAATTCCAGATTTAGATAGCTTGAGGCAATTGCAGCAACAGATGCATCGGTAACTTCGGATCCAAGAACAAGTGAAAGCATTCGCAGCCCCCTAATAATGTAAACAACAAAATTTCGTCAAGCTTATCATTAAGGCGGATGCTGCAGCAGTTAAAAATAAAATATAACCTATGATGCATAGATACTCTACTGCTATCTGATATGGCACTTACAAAAATATACAAGATACAGTACATGTATAATACAGATTTACTATAAAATTCATAAAACATAATAAATATATAACTGTAATTCTGAAAATCCAAATTAAGAATAATAAATCACAAAATCATAGTTTCCTTTGACATTACTAAAAATTAAATAAAAATTATAAATCCTTATGATAATAAGGAAGTATTAACTCCGTACCTTTCTTGAGATCATTCATAAAGAAAAGAGTTTTCATTTAGGGTTCACCAAGGGACAGTACTTCTATATTTCTATATTATACATCTTTTTATGTCTTACATATAGCAATATTAGAATTTCATAAAATAAAAAAATAAAAATTAAAGCTTGAATCCCTTGCTGATATCAATGAAATATTCAAAAGTATCAATATCTATGTTGGATACTGAATTACTGATACAGATAAATGAAACAAATGAATATTGGTGCTTCATGGAATATAACAAAAAATCAAACGAGGAAGACAATTTTTCATGTAAATGAAAATACCATCAGGTGCTTAAGGAACTTATTAGGATAACAAAATTGAAGTATTTAATAAAAAAAATATCTATTATATTTATAATGAAAAAATCATGTCAACAACTACATATGAAATAAATCTGTGTTCACTCACTCACTCAGCATATATAGGGGTATGTCTAGTACAAACTTGAGGTGAGATAATATTGAGCGGTATTATGGATTATAGTAGAGATTTAGACAAACCTTAACTGAGCAGCAGTAAGAGCAAGCACAGCAGCATGAGAAAGCTGCATTGAAGATATATGTATGTTTTGCAACCTCGGGCAACTTCTTCCCAAACCTTCGACCATGGTTGTAAGATCAGTACTGTCCCTTTCTCGGTGAGCAAACTCCAATGAAACCTCTCTCAACTGAGGACAATTAAAGACCTACCATTTCAGAGTATCTGTTAGTAACCAGAGTTCACTCTGAAAAATAAGATCAAAGGGATATATCAAATTAAGAAATTGATCACATCACACAAGACAAATAAAAAAAGATAGAAAAGTTAATCACCATTTTAGACAGAGAGTATAAATCAGACAGCCAAAGGGTAGAGAGACTAGACGAACAAAGAACAAAACCTCCAAGGTTAGAACAACCTTCCATCTTGAGGCTTTTGAGGCTCTTTTTATCAGCAACAAATCGAGAAAACTCACCCCTGCATTGTTAATGTTGCAGAATAGACAAAATTAATCAGCAAAAAGTGGCATCCTCTGGTTAAGCTTCATGCTACTACAAATTGTTTATGGCTTGATGGTGGCCAAAGTTATCAATTCTGAGAAAAATGAAATTTATAACTTTTCCAACAACAAAAATTGATTTTAAGTACGAGGCTCAAAATATATCGATACTTGCACCATGTTTACACTTCAAAGTCAATTTTAGTTCACCATATAATCGAATTAAATCTTCTAACTTATTTTCAAAATATCATTCTCAAGTATGTTAACCTCAGAATATTATTTCTTTCAATGTCATTTCTCTAGATCTACCAAAATCTATAACGAAGGAACCTAAGCATGACTTGCAAACGTAAAGTTTTATAATCAATCCACTAATACCAAATTAGCAAGTATTAAATACAATCATCAACTTCAATAAATATCTCAAAATCTGACATTCCAAACCCTACTTAGAAACAATTTTATAAAGTAGAAGAAAGATACTTAAATATACTTACATATATAAACACAAAAGTTGTACGAAAATTCAAGTCATATATCATTTTGTGTCACTGAATCAAACCACAATCACTTGTTCAAATTTTTCCTTACACAAATTGCAAACTCGAGTGTTCAACCTTCCAATGAAAAACGAAAGTAAATAAATAAACAAAGGGAAATAACATGAGTAATACCCGCTGATCCGATTAACTGCAGGATCAGAGACCGAGATCTCCAAGAATGCCAAATTAGGGCATGAGAACGCAATACAAGCCAGCATCGTGGAATCCACGTCACTGCAACATCAACAAACACGCCTCACAGTTACAATCTCAATTTTAACACAATTATTTTATCCTTTAGTTCATTCTAAGCAAGATCTTCTTTTCATTAGTTCGTTGTTGAAATTATAGCATCGTGTGCTTCGGATTTGCCCTTTTCCTCATCCATTAATCAAACCACATCTTACGAATTGCAAAGATCTTGCACAGTGGTGCAGGTTTAAAGGTTTGCATGTTTTAAATTACACCGTCCGATCTCATTTTTTCTCAATTTAAGTTAAAGAAGAAAAAATTGACCGCAGACCTTTCCATTTTAAGAGAGAGCTTCACAATCCCCGGACACTTCTGCAAAATCGACGACACAAAACCCACCTGAGCCCACGCCGGAACCCTAATCCTTAACTCCTCCGCCGCTCTCCACAAACTCCTTGTCATCTCCCTCCAACCTCTGCTCACCATCGCCGCCGTTAATAGCCCCGCCGGCGGCAACCTCCTCAACACTTCCCATAGAAGATTCCCCGGCAAACCAGACGAATCCAGATCATCCTCTTTAGACCACACATCGGCGGGCTCCGACGGATCTAGCCTGCCGGCTTCGTCCTCGTCGAAGGAGAGAGCGCGGCGGAGGTGAGACAGCGGGCGGCGGGAGGCGGAGTCGGAGGAAGGAGCGGAAACAGCGGAGAAAGAAGAATGGGAAAGGGTGGCGGAAGAAGCGGAGGTGGGAGTGGGGGTGGTCTTGCCGGTGCAATCATGGCCCTTCTTAGGGAGGCCGCAGCGACCGCAGTTGTAGCTGCCGCGCTTCTTGCCGCTGCGCTTAGCGTCGGAAGAGACGGTGGGAGCGATGTGGGGCTCCGGGTGAAAATGTTGCATGGTGTGATTTGTGAATTGTGAAGTGTGGGAGTTTGGGTTGGTGAATGAAGACAGCAAAGGAAGAATTGGAGAAAATAAAATAAAGAAGTAAGCGCGGGAGAGTTCGCGCCTTTTTGCTTTTGTTTCCCTCTTGTAATTTTTTAAAGGTAAATAGTCATTATAGTCATTTTAGTTTATATGTATTTATGATATTGATAAATTCGTTTCTAGAAAATAAAAATTTAAACAAAAAATCTTGAAAGTGAAAAAAATATAATAAATTTATTCACTCATTAACTTCTATTCATTATTGTAAATTAAAAAATCTACTTATCACATTTAGGGATGTATTTGTTAGCGTTTTACACATTAAACGATTAATTTGTCAACGTTCTATCCAAAATATAATTTAATCTTCACCTTCTCCCTTTTTTAATCATTACAAGTATAAAATTATAATAAACACTTAAAAATTAAGAAAACAAATATAATGATAAACATAATATTGATTGATAAGCATAATTAGTTAGTTGCTCAAAAAATTTTATTGTAACAATATTAGATAATAAAAAAATAAGTTGAGTCTCATTTTTTTAAAGAATTGAATATGACCATAGGCGTATCCAAAAAAAAAAAAAGTAAGGGGGCACTAGTGGCAGGGGTTCAGGAGTAGCACCCACAAAAAAAAAATTTGTAAAGAAAATTAAAAGAACAAACCATTATAATAAAAGTGTGAAAAAGGTACAATTCAAAAGAGATAAAATTGACAAAATTAGTGTGTGGTCGGTGCTTAAAAATAATAAGAGTGTGACCACTGTATTCATAAAAATTACAAACATACATACCCACCCTCACTCCTCTCTTATTTTTCATCTTTTTTATTATTTTTTTCCATGTTTTTCAACTTCTCCTCTCATACAAATGTTTAGGCTATTTTTTTATTTTACTTTATTTTATTATTATAAAAAAATTATCTATTCTTGAGAATTTAAGGGGGGGCATTGCCCCCTCCCAATTTTACACATGCATTCGCCCATGATTATGACTTTACATTTTTGTTTGAATCTCATATTTTGGGTAAGGTACTATTACATTATAAAATTCAAAGCAAAAACATGAGATAATACATTACCCAAAATATGATACTCTAACAAATTAAAATGCACAGTCATTAAATTAACCTTACAAAAAAATTAGACTCAAGTTGATTTTGTTAGTACCAAATGTTGTCATAATAAAAATTTCAAAACAACAGAAAGATTATGCTTATTAATCAATGTTATGTTTATTATTATGTTTATTCTAACGTATGTTTGTTTTCTTTATTTTAGTGTTTATTGTAATGTTATGCTTGCAATGATTAAAAAAAAGAGAAAATGAAGATTAAATTATATTTTTGGTAGAACATTGACAAATACGTTCCTCAATGTGTAGAGCATTGACAAATTCGTCTTTGAATATGCTATGTAGACTCTTTCATTAATGGTAATGGACAAAAGTTAATATGTGAATGAATTTGTTGTACTTTTTTCACTTTCAATAATAAAAATTTGAATATCCATTTTTTAGAGACAAATTTATTAACACTCCACATATTTAAAAACGAAAATAACTATTTATCTCTTATATAATAAAAAGATGGGCAGAAAGCCAAATTACATCAACCTCAAGCAATGAAAATGTCTGACGAGGAATCTCCTCCGGCCAGCACATTTCATTATATTCGAAAGCAAGTTAAAGCAAGTTTTGTTAATTTATCAACAAGCATGTTGCCACTTCTCCTGGGGAAATAAATTACAGATATGGGCCTTTGGCTCTCCTTAGTCCTTATAGAATATAAGAAAAAAATGAAATTATTATAGGTGTACCTGTCCCGCGATGTTATGCTTAGATTTGATCTGCACGCATTCCAAATAAGTTGAATGGAGAAGTACATGCTCTATGAAAATGGATTATCATCATTTTTCTCTCTCTTATTTTCTATTTCTTCCATATTATAAGCTGGCAGACTCACCTAAATGGTGTTTTTTTTACAAACTATTTACCGATTTGGGGCTGTTTGAAAATTATTTAAAAAAATGGTGTAGTTAAACACACCTGATTTGGGCGTGATTGAATCCGTCTCTAATTTCGTCGCTAACAGATTTTTGCGACAGAATTTTCCGTCGTAAAAAGTGGTAGCAACAGAATTAGAGACGGAATTTGGGTCTTTAATTTGAAAAAATAGTGACAAAAAACACCATGGTGGTCTCTAATTCGATCTGTAATTCGGTCGCTAATTCCATCGCTAACACTTTTTGCGACGAAAATTTTGTCGCAAAATCTGTTAGCGACAGAATTAGAGACAAATTGGGTCATGCTCACACAATGCGTGTTTGACTACACCATTTCTGTAAATAATTTTTAAACAGCCCCAAATTGATAAATAATTTGTAAAAATACACCATTTTGGTTCTTTTGCCTTATAAGCTTTTTTCTCTCTTTTTTCTATTTATTCCATATTGTAAGCTTTTGATCAACTTTCACATTATTTGGAAACTCGCTAGAGTGTATTTAGACGACGGATTCTAATATGAAGTTATTTTTTTTAGGTACATCGGTGAAGTACTATTTTAGACCACACGATATATTATTAAAGTAATAGGTCTAGATTCTTCATTGATTACCAACTGAATGTTGTTTTTGAAAATGTAAATTTGATTTTTTTTACAATTATTAATAATGATTTTATTTTCGTTTGAATTAAAAAATTCATTTTCAACAGATGGAGCCAATGATGTTAGCATGATTCAAGCTGGTCATGTTGGGGTTAACATAAGTGGGATGGAGGGAATGAAAGGTGTGCTGGTCAGCGATTTTGCCATTGCACAATTATGTTACCTTGTAGATTTGCTTTCTTGTTCATGGCCCATGGTCATATTTGTGAATATGTAAGGCATAATGTTTTGTTAACAACAATGCATACTAGTGTTAACTACAAGCATTCGTGTGAACATATTTTATATGACATAAATTTTTGTCTCCAATGGTACGGTCACCTCCTAAAAAATCGTTTGTTAACAATGTTGCAGATTTTGTCATTATCATACTAGATAGTAGATTTGTCAAACTATGTTACTTATTTAAAATATAATAATAATAATATAAAAATAATATTATTATTAATTCTTGAATAATATCTTAGAATATATTTTCAATAAAAGATTTATTTTATTTTTAATATTTATATATTTTTAGAAATCAAATCATTGTTATTCTTGATAAATGTGGATTTGTAATCCATTTTTCCGGATGAATTTTCCCATCATATTTACCCATGGGTTTTGTTTTTGGAAAAGAGTGTAATGTCTCATTCTCCCGTAGTGGTCTTAGATAATGATGATACAGATAAAACAAAGGTCATGTTCGAAGATAATTTAAATTTAAATTTCTTCTCTGTTTGGCTTTTTAATTATTTTTTCCTGATCATCAATCTCTTATTTTCCGTCATTTTATTCTCTCACACGTAAATTTCTGCCTTTTGGACTTTACATTAGAATTCACCATATTTACACCTAGTGTATTTATAATGTCTAGCTGTAACTAATTATGCCAACTAAGCAAACTGACTAACAGAAAATAACAACTGTGTAATAATATGTTTGGCATCAAATCAAGTAAAATCAACATCCAACTCCCATGTTTACCTGAAAGCTACTTTATATAGCTTCAATTTTTAACGTTGTTGATCCACATATTTTGATTCTAATGTGGAATCAAACACACGGGTAGACGTTTAAGAAAGATAATGGACCTTTTGACTAGATAAATGAAAAACGCAGTTGAAAAACATTACATGTATTTCTTTTAGGATCTCTGTTGAAAATACTTCCTTTAATATATTTTTTTTAATATATTAACTAATGTCTTTTTAAGGCATTAGCTGGTTAAGGAATCAAAAGTGTTTTTTTTTATTACAAAAGTAAAATAATACACTTTTTTTTGGTGATTTCATTGCAACTTTAGCAATAAAAACTTTCTATTTCTTGATTCATTAACCAAACATTGTTAGCAAGATCCACTCTCTTAAAATTTATTGAAAGTCTTTACATCTTATTTAATACATCATTTTCATGATTTTATAATTTCCAACAACTTTTAAACCAATAATAAAGATGTGTTAGAATAAGTGTGTTAAAAAAATGGTATGTTTCTAGCCCACCTATTCTTTGATATATATTTCCACCCCATACTGATTTTGCTTCAGTTATCTCATCCGTATAAGCACCCAAATATGATCCCTCTACTAGTCTTACTTTCAACTTCCAGGGCTAGAATTCAATGCATGCTAGAGTCGAAATAAACAAGCAACCTAAAAGAAAAAGGCATAAACAGAATAAGCAATGAGAAAGCTCTGGATGAGAAGAAATCAATAACTTAAGAAGTTCAAAGTTGGATACACAGGTAATTTTTTAATACAACAGAAAAAGAGATAATTCTTTGCAATTTCTACAATGCATGCATCGCCACTTGGGGGTTTAGAGGGACAATCCAGACTCTTCATCCTCTTCAAGGGTGGAAGCGTAGACAAAGTAGAGAGCCCATATAAGACCGAATACACCAAACAGGATCCAACCAAGAAGGTTGTTGCTAAGCCCAAAGGGAAGCCCGGTTCCTTCAGTGCTGAGTCTCTCATCCACCAAAGCCATGGCTGGGCTTGACATGGTTGCGGCAACTGCAGCTGCTAACAAGGATGCCCCCATCCCTATATTTGAGCTGCTTGAAGGCTTTTCCTCCATGGAGCACCTCACTCTCCCTGCCTTAGCCATTGCTGGCAATCCTATACAATTTATATACGAATGATGTCAGTTAATTTAAGGAACAGGTTGATTCATTAATCAGCATAATCTTTTGTTAATTTGTTAGGTTTTGTCCAGCAGATGGATTCGAACTCACGACCTCCTTCTCCCTTATTTCTTTAACCACCAAGTCAACCTCATATTTCTATTAGTCAGCATAATCTGAAATCCAACTATGGGTTTAAACATTAAATATGATATATTTTTTGTATACTATTAGCAGTGAGATTAGAACCTATAATCTTTTGCATACTGGTACTTGTCATTAGCCTGATTCTCTGACCATAGTGGGTTAATATGAGAACTCTTTTTTTTTTGTGTGTATAATATTAACACTGGATTAGAACTTACAATCTCATGCATTCTAGTAGTTGTCATTAGCCTGATCCTAGTGGTAAATATGAGAACTATGAAACTGCAAATTCTTTTTTCCCTTTATTTTAGTCGTCTTAACATGTTTCACAACGTTGTGAGCACAAGGAAATCAATCAGAAATGGAAAGAGATTAATTACACTTTTATTCTAGAAAGAAATCATATTATCATTTTCCTTAAGGAAAAAACTTAAATCATAATATCATCATTTGTCAAGAAAAAACTTACCAACAACGATAGCGGATGAGGCTCCAACAGGTCGTTTGAGCACAAGACCTGCGCGAGTGATCGATGTAGTTGGGGTGCCGGCGATGATGGTTGCCATTTTTCTTCACTAATGAATCGGAGTATGGCTACGCAACTTTTGTCACGGCTGCTGTTTATTTCATAAGCATGCGCAAAGATTACAAATTTTTTATTGTTATTGTTGGTGGTGCAGCGTTTGTGCACACACCACACACCATGGATAGGTTGAAAACCCGTCATTTGATATCCATATCTGCAAAAGTCCCAATACTTTTTTTCCACGTGTCACATGATCCATTCTGTATCCGATATTTCACTAAACTAAATAGAAGCTTCATTGGCCTTGCCCCTTCTCAACCAGTAACAACGACGTAGTAAGTACTAAATATCTTGACAATATCATTTGAGCACTGATTTTCTAACACATAATCAACACTCTTTATTTTCCTCGATTTATCTTCTTATCACATATTATATCACTTATCATACTTCTAATTTTCTCTCTCATTAATGTCTCATACCACAACGAGTGTCTCATAATCATTTGGGTCGCCATATCACATTCTACATTGATAATAGAGAGGAAATTAATATTTTCAATTACCGCTTTACTATTTTCACTAACACCTTTTGATAAGTAAGAAAATAGACAAAAGTATACTCCTGGAACTTTTCCTCCAACCCTTTCCCCATTCTTCTCACCACCCTCCCTTTCCCTCCAAAGTCTCTCTTCTTCTCTCTTCACCCTTCTGTTCCTCTTTTCCCAATCCTTGCGCTCAACTCCCTCTTACCCATTGCCTTATCCGTTCTCAAGTTCCCCTCTTATTATTCCTTTCTCTTCCTTATGCGGTGGTAAGATTTTTTTTTCTTTCCATTTTTTATACACAATAAAAAGGATGAGAATCACAACAAAATCACACTTTTCTTATTTTTCTATTTTTGTTTTGAAAAACACCACAACGAAAATATAATTATGTTCTGATTCTCAACCCAAAATACAATAGAATCGCACTTGTGTTGTATTATTTTTTATTATTATTATTTTGAAAAACATACGACTTTATTATGTTATTGAATGAATAACACTAAAAAATCATACTTCGTTATGATGTCTTTAAAACAAAACAAAATATAACAAAAATACAATTCTATTATGTTGATTAACACAACGGATTCATGTACACTACAGAGTGAAAGTAAAATAATATAGCATAATCATAATTTTATTATGTTATTTGGAGTGAAATCAAATAACACAACAGAATCATGTGCAATTTCTCAAGACAATTTCGGAATATGATTAAAGTACACCCTCGTGCATAGTGCGAATAGCAATATCCTAATAGAGATTATACATTACACGAACAATAATACATGAATCCAACTGGGTTCAAGCTTCTTACAAGAAAAATGATCACACGGCATAATTAACGTTACAACTTGCAATTCAAATCGCAACCGTCATTTCCACAATTGTGTATAAATTAGTTCCTCAAAATAAAATTTAACTTTAATTTCCAGTCCGCTCGCAATTGGTGTAAATTGATAGTAATCAGAGGCAGCACGACCTAAGAGAGCACGGGAATGAATTATGTACACAACAAATAATGGGTTCTCCAAGCAGCTAAAATACCTATGCGAGTCTTATTTCATCTCAATGTCACCACAAATTAGCTAAGCTTCTAAAAAGATATATGTCGGAAATTCTATGCATCTATGAAGGGCTTTACAAGAAGAATCGCCAAAGAACAATAAAGAATCGACTGAAGCAGGCAATTAATGTGCTAACAAATTAATCAAATAAAACCTGCCAGGTAGAGTAATAATATTTGAATTTTGGGCTACGCCTGGAGATTGCAACGTTGCAAAATAGGGAGCTCAAAGTTCATATATTTGGTCCAATAACTTCTGTATCTTCCCATTGCAATGTCCAACCATGGTTTCCTAATTCCATCGTAGTGTATAACGGCAGCCCCTGCAATCTCGTTTTTATCGACACCTGAGTCATAACCAAGGCCAAGAATGTGCCACCGTCTGTCCAAAACCTTAGTCTTGCTATAGAAAGTGAGCCAGCCTAAAGGCAGACTTCCAATGTTCCACAAAGGCCTCTTGGAACCCTGTGCAATTAATCACATAGAGAAACACATAAGATTATAATTGCATCGGAATTTAATAGGAACTAAATTTGTTTTCCATCTAGCTGCAAATTAAACAAGAACTTTGACATGTTCCCTCATTAGACTTAACCATCAAAATTAGAAAAATAAAAATGTTGCTTTGAATAACAAATCTAAATGTCATGGACCTGTCAAATCTTTGACCTCCTAAGACTAGTTAAACATGCAGATAAAAAAATCCATAATGAGTCAAAAACTACAGATTAATGATTCTAATAAAGCAGAAGAAAACTGTGCACTATGATTAATATAATACAATTTCAAATAACCCATGCTAACAGTGGCGTTTGAACTCTAATTCATCAATCCCAGAAGCCAAACTGAAGATTTGAAGAAATTTAGATGTAGGAAAATTTTCTACGTGAGGGAGGGGAATAAAAACTGGTCTCGCTGAACAGAGAAAGAAGAAGTGTACTACAAAATGAAGACATTTATTTAACCATACCATTTGCAAATATCTTTGATAGAGAGCGGTTAAATTATGTCTCCTCCACTGTTGTAAATCAAACAAGTTCATCCCAAATGCCCATGTGCGAGCGTTGGCATCAAACCTCTTTGCAATGAATGGATCTGAGAAGTTTATGAACATATCCATCCTATGAAATGAGGTTCCACCTTCCTGACAAGTGTCCACTGCTGCAATTACTTTTCCTTTCATATTGACATTCCATAGTTCACTGAGATCTTGTTGCACCACCACATCGTGATCAAAGAGCACAATCTTATTTAGAGTAGGGAAGATATCTGGCAGGTAGAAACGCAGGTAGTTCAACTCAGAAGTATATCTTGGATCACTAGAATTATGTTTGTTGAATGTATTGTACATGGGCAACCATTCAAAGTTCTCTATGCTTTGTATGTGGACTGTGGCTTTGCCAGGAGGGTTTAATAAGAACCACATCCAGATTGCAGGAAAGTTGAGTGAATTGGTCACTACATGGAAAACTATTTTCTCCTTTTTCTGCATAAAAGTCATTGTCACACTTTTTTGTCACTATACACAGACTTAACTATTATCTTCATATTCAATAAGAACTTTCTCACAAACTCCAATAAATAAATCATTATAACATCACAATCAAGTCTTGTTTTATTAGGTGAAATGTACTAAATGGATCAATTGATGCCATTATATTTATGTTGTATATAAATATAAAGGAATGCTAACAACATACTCTATAATACACTATTTTTAACACACTTTCTACTATTTTGGTTAAAATTGATTGGAAACCACAAAAGCAATAGCGAGTTTTCATTAAACAAGGTGTGGGACCCACACAATTTAATTTCATGATTGCTAATAAATTTCAGTCAATAGTAGTGTGTGTTTAAAATAGTGCATTAAAGAGTGTATTGCTAGCATTTTTCATAAATAAAAGGAATCCAGTCCTCATCAACTAAACATAAAGTGACAGGGTTTGATGTGGGTACAGTACACAAGACTGCATTCTCACAGGAACGAGTTACTTATTAGGAGGATCTCATCTTTCTTCTCACTGCATCTCTTGTATAAGTTACAAGCTAGAGACTTCTATAAAGTGCTGAGAAGCTAATAAAGTAGAAAGAACTCCTCCTCACTAGAAAATCAAAGTTTCTTCATTAGTTAATGATGGACGTGATGTTATTGGAAATATTTTTCGTAAGCAAAATACATAAATTCAGTTTTAAAGAGCAGTACAGAAACAAAGGTGTTGAATGTTGGAAAAGGGAAGTATTTTAAAGGAAGTTTGATTTATAAGTGTTATTCCATTATGAAAGATCATATATCCTCTCGTGTTTTTACTGGTTTGACTTCTTAATTCTTCATTAACTTCCGCAACGCCAGGAGATGCAACTAAGATAACTTTTTCAATGTAATCAGGCATATTTCAAAATCAAATGCCAAGAATAAGTGAGGTCAAGGAAGGATAAGAAAGAGATCAAATTGGAGTTAGAATCATGCATCCTTTTTGCCTGTGCTATAGCCACCCACTCCAATGGTTTTTACAACATAAAAAATTGAAGACATGTACTGCAATTTAGTGAAGATACAGTTTTGGCTGATAAGGAGGAGACTTGAGGGGCATCAACTGTCCAAAAAGTATCCACTAAGGGACTAACTTGAAAAGAAAAGAAAAATTGATGGCTAAATTGGTTAATATTGAATTTGCTAGTATCAGTGTTCTTTCTAAGCAGTTGCATCAGGGTTCAACATTAGCCAAAAGCAAAAAACACCTGAATCAAAGGTGAAAAATAAAAAGCTAATCCATTTAAATAATGCATTTACCTTGGCATTAGAGACAGTGGAGTTAACAACCACCGCGCATGCCAGAAGATTGTCAGAAAAGACAGCATAATGATAAAGTTTTGGATCATGAATCTTGTTTTCATTTGGAAGCTTCCGGTCCTCAGGTTTCAGGGTAAAGTAATCAGCAGTTAGCTGCATAGAAAGACAGTGAAGACCTTTTGGGGTGGTCCTTGCAGCAAGATGAATAAGATATGCTGCTTCGTGTTGATGAGAACGAACTTGCTCTTCAGCATTATGATTCATTGCACGGAGCTTAGCTGCCATAGCAGCACAGTCTGGGAAAGCACGGTTGGCTTTAGACAGTGAAGCCTCCATGTGTCTCATTTTCTGCAAAGCACTGTGAAGTTCACTTGTTTTCAGATTGAAAAACATCCATTTTCTTTAAACAGTTCATATCACATCAATATGATAGACATGAATGCTCTCCATCATTACTTTTATACTGGTAGACAAGCAGTTGCCAGATTTTCACAGATTGGAATTTGAACTTGTAACAAAATTTATGTTTTGGTCTCTGAAAAACGTGTTTCTTAATATGACTCCTCCACTTGTAATTTTCTCTGCTGAAACATTGTATATTTAATTTGCTTCACTAAGAAAACTGAAATATACAGGGAATCAATTGATGAAATTAGTTGTGGGAAGAAATGAAAAATGGTGTATCTTTCAACAAGGACCAAAGCATTAGTTTTCTCTTGAAAATTGTATGTTGTATTTAATAAATACAGGTAATAAATAACTGTCAAACTAAATTCAAGTTGTAGAGTTACAAAGGAAAATTTACCTCCTCGACAGATCTGAATCCTTAGTACCTTCTCCAACAGCACGTTCCAGCTCTTTAATTCTCAGCTTCAACTCCTTCATCAAGTGTGAGTTGCTGCCTGGAGGAGCAAACCCCAAGTATGCTCTGGCTCTAATAATTTGATCCTTAATCTCCAAAACCTTCTGATTTGTCACTCTCTGAGACTGAGGGCGTGAACTCTGACGATGTTGGATTGCTTTTGGACTTGATTTCTTATCTATCACTTCAACATTCACATCTGTCATTCTTTGAGACTGAGTGAGCATATTCTGCTTGTGTGTGACTGTTGTATTAAATACATTCTGCAAATAAAACCAATGTAAAAATTAATATAACATTGTAACAATAAATCTCTCCATGTCCAATTTGCATTTACATATTAATCAAACACATATAGGTATATAAAAAATATAAGTTTGCCACCGTAAATGGAGATGTGACAAAACATAATAAAAAGAAAGTCACATTCTTGTGTTGGGAATGGAATAGGTAAATAACCTGTGTAACAAACCAATCTCACTTATCATTAATTTCTTGATCCATTTTAAATTACTCCAATAACAGATCAGCTCACATCTAGACATGGATATTGAAGCCAAAACCAACCAACAAGACCTTGGACAATTCATAACAGAATTATGTTGGACTTCAATTATTAAAACTGACCCCTTTGAAAAACTAGCCAGAAATCCCCCAATCCTTTGAATAAATCATAAATTTCAAGGTAGGTACACAGCAAAACCTCAAAAGTAATTAATTTGTCAAAGTTATTCAATGTTTCCCACCTAGCTAGGCATTAAGAATGGATGGATTCAAACAATAGGGAAGAATTGATATTTAGTAATGATAAAGAAAATGGAAATCATTCAAAGGTATTAAGTTGATTATCCAACTACAATCTCAGATTGAAACCAAAACTGAGGCTATGCTGTTTGATAAATTTTAAACCAAATTATAAGGTCAGCAACTGATAAGGCACTATATATTATATAGTGAATACAAAAAAGACTAGTTAATTAGATCTGTATTCTCATTTAGAACAGTAAAAAGAAAGTAGATAATAAGTGCACAATGGACAAGCAAAAATCCAATTTCTTATCACAAATATTATATAATTAGGGTCAAAGAAGTTGCAATCTGAAAATAAAACCTCAAGCACACAGGGGATATATAAGAATTTTTTTTGCATCAATCTTGTTCATTTAATTGTCACAGGAATACATTTTGCATCCAAATTTTTAAAACAAAAAATAAATCAAGTGTTCATCACAAATTTATAGTGATATACTTGAATTGGGAAGAAGGCCTTAATGAAATATGACGTGATCTTAGCAGAAAAGTAGAATATTAAAAGAATGATAGTATCTACTGAAATTTGATAGCACTGCAACTTCTTTCCAAGTAGACATAACACATGAATCTTCAGATAACTTCTTAAAAAAAAAAAAAAAAAAAAACCCTTTAGATCAAGTACAGCAATCATGTGGCCTTCAATTTTTAAAGTCAGTAATTCAAAGGAATTAGCACAAACCACATCCCCGTCCGTGGAGAATAATCCTTTTTGCTGAGCTTCCTGGCCTTGTTTTTTGTCCTGGTCGAATTCTGAAACTTGATAACAGCAAATATTTTTCAGACTTGAGCGGCATTATGTAAACCACAAAAATTCAAAAGTGCACCTACAAATACCAACCATTTCTTTCCAAAGTGTTATTTCTGTACCCCTCACTTTTAGATGCCGCAGTATCATTAGTCTTTTGCAAAATGTAACTATTTGTTGAATCAAAATCTTCTTCTTTATAAACAATTTCCGTTGGCTCTTCTAATTCTTCAGCACCTTCCTGAATTTCATAAAAACGGTCCAAAATACCAAGGAAAAAGTTAATTCTCCCATTCACCAGGGGAAGAGAGAAGAAGAAGACAACAAACTAAAAATATGTTCCACTACCTGTTCAATTGCATTTAAAGGATCTGACCTATGTGTCTGCAAGAAACAAACAAAAATCAAATCCCAATTCCACAATGAAGCATCAGAAGCTGTAGAATTTCAATTGGCAGCCGATGGAGCATAAAAAAAATCCAATTAAAATAATTAAACATGAAAAATCATTTTATCCAAAACTAAAATTATTGAAAGTACAAGAAGTTCCAGTAAACTATCGGTCGGCAAACTTTTCAACACACCGGTAAATCGAAAATTTTGAAAAAAAGAAGAAAGAAAGAAATGTTTCACTATATTCCATTCCATCTAACTGATATTCTTTCTCAGAAACCAAACAGGTTGAGCTATAGAAGCAATTAAATAAATAAACAAAAATAAAATAAAATAAAATAAACTGATCAGGCTTCAGAAGCAAGATTCTTACAAAACTCGATAAATCATCAAGAAAATCTCGTCGTCCTGCAAACCAATTTAACAGAAACGCAAAAAGTCAACCAAAACGGGGAGAGAGAGCCCACAGAACAAGGAAAGTGGCGTAGGCACGTGCGAGTGCGAAGGAGTTGAGGTTTTATTTACCGTCGGGAGTGAGAGTGTTGAGGCGGTGAGAGACGAAAACGAGCGGGGCAACGACGGAGAGAAGGAGCAGAGCGAGGATCAGAGTCCTCTGCCACCGACGCGATCGCTTCATCGATGATGATGGCGGTCACCGTTGATCGCTCTGAGATTCCGAAAGAGGCACATTGATTTCACGGATTCAGATCACAGAGTTTTGAATTCGATGCGTAGAATCGAAGTAAATAAACACGGAAACATAGGCTAGGGTTTCAGTTATTCGCTTTTGCGCGTTTTAGAGAGAGAAACTGGAAGCAGCTGCATGATCCAATTCCATGTTCGCCCCTTCCGTGAATTGCCTTGTTTGATTTCTCTCTCTATTTTCTTATAAAAAAAATTGGTCATTATTAATTTTATTTTTCCTTTCTTGGCGTTAAATTTATATATAGCTTTGGTGTTGCCTTGGAATTTGTGCCACCAGTTTGACAAGGGTGGAAATGGAATCAGGAATAATGGAAAGCGGTACTTGAAGTTGCACATAACATGCATATTGCATACCAGTAGTAGATGATATGCGGATGACAGATACGCATTGATGTGATGGCTTGTGTTGTGGGTCATAATACATGCTCATGCCATTGATCAAAAGGAATTAAGATCTTTATAACAAGAAGAATACCGTGTAAAGCGAGCGTTTATTTATTTATTATGAATTTTAGGTGTATTTTTTGTTTATAAAAGTACTACTATCTTTTTAAGAGTACTATTTTTGTTTAAATGAATGGTAAATGAGTTTTAAATTTATTTTACATATTTTTTACTTTAATATTTTAATATATAAATATATTATATACCGATAATATAAAATAATTTCATGTCACTATCCAATCATAACTCATGTTTTATTTTAATATTTTAAAATAATAAAAATAGATTATACATAGAATATAAAATAATTTTATGTCATTATCCAATCAATTCATTATGTATAATTAGTTTATTGATTTTTATATAAATAGTTTTTCTTATATAAATAGTAAATATTTAATATTTTTATCTTATTTAGGCCACCTCTATTTCTTTTTTTCTTTTTTGTCATCTAAATACCATGTAAAGGAGTTGAATCTAATAACAAGTGATTCGGATTTTGATGGCTTGCTTTACTCTAGAACTATAATAAAATCCATGTTAAGAGTTATTCTTTTTTCTTACTAAGTCATATGGATTATTTTTTTGAGAAAAAAATCATAGGGATTCTTTTGTATGGAGAAATTAATTTTACTTTTTAATCTTAAATTTATTATCTCTTTAATTAATTTTTATTATTAAGTATTAACAATAAAAGATTAAATATTTTTTCAGAAGAAGATTAAATATTTATATAATTTATAATTATTTATAATTTTACTTAAATTTTCAAAATACACGTGAACTAAAGAACACTTGTTTTTAGTAAATTTATAAAATATGACCTTAAGAAAATATAAAAAGATAAATACGCACTTAGGTCTTGTTTGAATAAATTTTACTTAAATATTTATAGAAAAAAATGAATTGAATTTATTAAAAGTTAAAATCAATTTGTACATTTTAACTTTTATCTCTTGAAAATGAGGTGATATGTTGATTTAAATTCAATTTATTTCATCTTTCATATGTTTTTCAATAGAATTTGAGAAAAACTTAGTTATACTAAAAAAAAGTTTGATTGGGTCCACCCGTATATGTGTATTTGATACCGTATTCTTAAATATGGATCAAATTCATAAATTTGTGTCGCGCTTTTGTTCCGTTTTGTACCCGTGATGCGCCAATCAAGGCAAAATGCCAAAATGTGTAAACCTTGCCTACCCAAGAAAAAGCCAACATCATGAGAAAGCTTTGCTTTGCTTGTCTCGTATCGGTTGTGAAATAAAAGCCAACCTAACTTCGAAATTATGGTTTTTCTTAGTAAATGTTAAGATTCCTAACAATGATAATAAATGTTACCACCTTCGTTCAATATCTATTAAGATGTACTCCGTCATCCAGTGGAGTTTTAAATAATTATATATATTTATATAATTAATTTAAATAAAAAAATAAAATTTAATACTCTTTAAAATTTGACACTATTTAAAAATAAAACTTGACTCCATCATTGCCGTCATCTTATTTGGAACAGAGATGAAAAAATTCAAGAACAGTTATGGGAAGCTTGTGTCTAACCGTGTGTTTAGTTTCATATATGATCAATGGACTTTCGTCCTTTTTTTTCTGTTACATTTTTTCTTAAGAAGTCGTAGCTTTTATATTTTTTTTATGTGCTTTATGTAAAATATAATATAAAAATACGTAATCAATGTATACGTCAAAATGTGTTCACATCATTTAGGGAATTCGAGTTCAACATTAGTTTATAAACATTATTTTTTCTTAATCTATTCAAGTATATTTTAAGAACAAAACCATAATAGCCTTTTAATTTGAGCGCCAAAGTATATATTACCTTAATTATGATGACCCTATAAAGTCTAAAAGACTTGAATCCAGTAACGGTTGCATTTTAGGTTTTGTATAACATTTTACACTTATCTATATTTTTTAGTTATATTTCTGTTGAATTTTAAGTGTTTCATGCTTTTAGGACTTGTCACGATGTTTATCTTAGTTTCATTTCAATTTATATCACTCTTCACATGAAGGATTCAAAAGAACTAAAGAAGTTTAAGCACAAAAGACTTAAAAATGGAGTTTAAAACAAGGAGATTTTGTTGTACCTTGTAGAGAAGATCAAGAGAGGTAAGCACGATTGAATTTTTTGTTTTGTTATTTTTAATCGTGTTTTACAATTGGGCATTAGAAACTTTTGTCCCATAACTTCAAATAGATTTTTAGACTCTAATTTAGGAATTCTAAATTATTGACATATTGACGACATAGAGCGAAAGTATAGAATTCCCCATTCTTTTTTTCTCTTGATTTCAATTTGATTTTTTTTTTGTTTTAGTTTCCATGACTATATATACGTGAGTAGTTATCTCCACTACCGGTTTAAAGTATAACTCTTGACATTTGTTTATGTTAATCTATGCTATTTGAGGTTTTATTTAATTATTATCTTATTAAAATTATACATGTTTGACGCTTGATGAGCAAAATGTTGACACTTGGGGATGTATTGAGAGGTGAACTTATGTGTTTGAGTCATATGAGGAGAACATATTTGATTCTCGACAATGAAATTAATCCAAGGGGTAAAACAAATTAACAAGGAGCATAGATAATTTAATTGAACATAATCATCACACAATAAGATAATTTAATTAGATACATCTCTATTTCTTAAAAGAGAATGAATATCATCTTATGTTAATTTGGAATTAATTAAAATTAAGAATACCCTTGAATTGGTAGATTAATTGATTAACTAAGTATCTCGGTCTGATCTCAAAATCTTCTAAATTTAAATTTGATTCCAATTAAATATTTTCTTATCTTATTTATCTTATCTTTATCTTTAATTTGACTTTCTCAACATTTTCCCAATTATTTAATTTCTATTATATTTGTGATAATTGCACAGAAAAATATGATACTGTGAATTCAATAACTATTACTTAGATGATGAATGGACACTTGCTACATATATGAGTATTATAATTATAATACTCACCTCACATATAACCGTTTATTTATAAAAACTATTTTTTTAATTATAAATTATCACTTTAAAATAAGAAAATTAAAATTTATGATTTCATAATGCTGTTAGCACATAACTGCATAAGTACATAGATCACATTATAAATTTGTATATATTATATTACCATACAACATGATGAATGATGATGATTATTATTGTTTTTTCAAATATTTATGAATATTTGGTGCTGTATGGAGACTTGTTAATACAATTAGGGGCCCGTACATCCTTCGTTTTTGTTTTTTGGAGCTTGATGAAGGTGGGTAGCCATAATGGCGATCATAATGTGGGGGTGTTAAATTTCCCTTTCAGCTCGCATTAATTACTGTTGCAAGAATGTAGTAAACATTTCGCTACCTGCCAGGCTGCCACGCCACAACCAAGAGGGAACTCCAGTACAGTATACAATCATCAACTTTACCGCACCAAATTACTGCGTCCTATTTTATCATTTTCAACTCAAGGGGGATTGCTTTTAGTCACCAAATTATTCTATTCTCCAGAATAACATTGTATATAAAGCTACTCTCAGGCCAGAGTTTTCTCGTGCGTCTTCAAGTTTTAGCATATGATAAACATCTATATTTTATATAAAAAAAACAAATTAATTATGCACTTTCTGGTTAGCATTTTATCTTGTCCCATTAACAAATAGCAACCAAAGTCCAATTAAAAGTATACAATTAGAATCTTTGAATATTATGATATATATGTGTGTGTGTGGAATTAATTTTTTTAGAAAGATCTTAATATGTTTTATGCCACAATTTTTGCTTTGCCTTACTCATAGTAACTCTCTACAAGTGTCGATTTTACCCATTTTCAGAGTTCTACTATCCTATTCACAGCAGCACTTGTTCTATGAGATTAAAAAAAAATAAGAACTTTTAAAATTAGGGTTTTAACTTGTTTTAATTTTTTGTTTTCATTATTAATTTAGTTACGGATGATAAGAGAGGCCCACAAAACAATTAGTGATTAATAAAGCCCAAAATGAAAAAGAAAAATTAATTGCCTAATAACTAAAAATTAACAAAATATTTTTTTCAAAACAAAACATATTCTACTAATTTTACAATTTTGGAAAAAGTCAGGGGGCCATAGCCCTCACCACAACACCCACATCTGATTCCACCGCGACTTAAGAAATATATAATTAAACTTGTCTAACTTAGAATATTTTTGGGATGAGTAATATTATAAAAAAATTCTAAAAAAAAACATGCGGATAAGAAAAAAATATAATTAAAATTTTTTGTGTTGATCTGTGAAAACAATCCTTAATGTTAAGAGTGAGAACAATCCTTAATGTTAAGAGTGAGACTGACAATTAGACTAACTTGAATTTTAATCTTCAATTTGGAGATTATTTTGAAATTTAATCATTTAAAGGACTTAATTGGTTTTAATTTTAGAAACTCAAGTAGTGATTCTCACTCATATATTTAAGCAAAATATAGACATGTTTATTTATGTAGTTTCACACATTTTTTTCACTTTCCAAAGCCTGGACCGAAAAATTATAATAAAGGTTAATTGTGAGAAAATTTAATATTAATTATACAATAAAATAAAAAATTAAGATTATATTTTATTAAAATAATAAAATTACCAAATTATAATTATATATTTAAAATTTAAAAATAACTCTTTTTAGTTTTTACTAGATTCCTCTTGGTCGAGTAATCGAGTGTACACATTCATGTATATACACTTAAGATGATAGCACTATTCACTATCAAATCAATTAAAAGTTAAAACTATCTTAAGTTAAAAACATTTAATAATCTACGAATTATTTATTGTTATTAAACATTTATTTACTAAAATTTTAATTATTAAACAATTATTTACTAAAATTTTACATTCCTAAGAATCTCTAAATTATTATATTGAAACACTTTATAAAAAATACTAGCTTTGTTTTAAAAGCATACAGAGATTAATTCAAGCTAAAGTCTTACATCGTACTAATGATATTTTAAATTTTGTTACGAAAATATTTGTATTTCATTCATCAATCAACAAGCGGAGCATGGAGATTAGGTATCGTACAGCACTAACCCGGCCGGTTGTAGTGAGTCGCATGACGGCCCGTTCTAATATAAGACAATTTTATTTGAGAAAATATTATAAACTTTCATACTGTTTTTTTATATCAGAAATTACAATATATAATATATTTTTTTAACTTTTACAATAATTATCTTAAAAATCATAGTAAAAATTATTTTTGATTAATTAATAAAAGAGGCTATACATTGACAGAATAGAAACTTCTACGATAACAATACATACAAAACTCTTTATTTCATAACAAGAATACAAGAGTATTTGAAAACCGGAGCCTAGAACACAATACAATTTTCAGTGTAAAGAAAATAACATTTTCATATATTAGGTGATAGATTTTATACAAATTAGTGGTGATATATGTGCATAGCACGTTTTCTTTTTTTAAAAAGGAGAGAGTAAAAAAGTGAATAATAATAAATAAAAAAAACCCTAAAAACTGTTTAGCGAGGACTAGACAGATTTTATAATATTGCAACCGAATAGTTTTTGTATTACTATTGAAAATTTTGACTTCTTGTCGTTGCAAGCCTGTGATGTTCATCCACGGATACACAAAAGATAGGCTAATGAAGAAATTCTTTTTTAGTTATGTAAATTATAAAATTTAAAACTAATAAGAGTTATTTATAGTTGATGTAAATTGTCTATGAATTACCATACAGCAAGTAAAAATAGAGAAAGCATTCAAGTCCAGGTCATGAGACATAAGCTTCTATCATCAAATCGCGTACTCGTTTACTTTCAATTCTTTTTAACATATTTCTTTGTTCAATTCTTATTTTCACCCTTTTTATTTTATTTTCAATTAGCACTTATAATGTATATTTAAACATCTAAACCATGAGAGATTGGTTTTGATTAATGGACCACCTCGATCACATTGTCTTTAGTGGACATCATGAATGATTATCATCTCGGTTATGATCCTCAATTATTAATAGGAGAAGAACAACAAAAACATGTAAGTGACATCCATTCATTACACATATCTCTTATATACACTAATTTGAGTGTCAGAATTCATTTTTAAATATCTCATTTTCATTGGATAAAGAGTTCAATTAAAAAAGAAAATTAGTTATAGGTCAAACAAAAATAAATCTAATAAGAACAAAATACAAATTTAGAGTTAAAGGAAAGTTAATTTCCTTCCCAAAATGTTTTTTTATGAAAAAATTATAGACATTTTCCCCCATGTAAATACACACTCTTGCACATGATAACTACAATACTTCCCTATATTTGTATGAAATTGATATATTTTGATTCAAGAAATACTACCAAGACACTCTTGAATATTTTTTCTTTCTTACATACTTTTATTTGATGAAATTTACATAAATCGTCTCATTGTCAATTTTATTCTCTATATGGTGGATATCATTTTAAAACTATTTTGGAGTATATATTGAGGGGTGCTCATGGTATAGGTCATTTATAAATTTGAATTGACCCAAACCAATTCAAATATTTTGGATTAGGTACTTTTTGTGATTGGGTCAAATCCAACCAAAATCATTAAAACACGTTGAGTTTTTGGTTGAGTCATGAGTTTTAATATCTGAACTTGTTGACCTGTTAATCTGATCAATTGATCTACTAATTTGTATTGAATTATTATTATTTATTTTTTTATATATAATATATTTTTTATTTTTAAAAATTAATTACTATTATTATCAAATTCAATAACTAAGAGTGAGATCATCACTTTTTTTCTCAGTTCTCATGATTTCACTCTGTCACTCTCATAAAATTAGGATTTCAACTCCCAGCTAATTATAGAATATTTATTGTGAATTTTAATTTGTTTCAAACTATTTTAGATTTAGTTGAAGTTTTAATCATACTATTCATTTGACTATTTGATAAGGTCGAATTTTTTTCAAACTTATAATAGTTTTAGTTTTTTGGGCTTTGTGATTTTAAACTTGTTTATTATATTTTAATTTTTAAATAATTTTAACATAATATGTTAGTCTATATGATTGATTATAGGAATAATGCAATTCCTTCTGTGATTTTTTATTTTACTTTTTAACTACATGTAACAATTATATGTAATATATTTGATACTCCATTTAATAAAAAATTAAGCTTATAAAAAATGTTGGGTTTGAAAAAATAACAGAGAAATTTAAATATTTAATATGTTGATTAATCCGATCCAAATCGTTTAAAAACTAATTAGTTTGAGTTGGATTTTAAATATTTTTCTGGGAAAACAGACAAAAATCAATTTGTTTAAATTTATATATATATATATATGTATATGTATATGTATATCATTTTTTAAATAATAGAATCCAAATACTTTGCAATAAAAAAATGGGTTAAAAAGAGAATGTTAAAACGTGTTGTTAAAAAGTGACTAGCTCTTTCTTGTTCTATAAAGTGTCACTGAAATTTGGAAAAGAAGACACGAAGAATTCCTGGCTATGAAGTTAAAGTCGAGCAAGGCTTATGAATTATGACAAATTGAATGGAGTGTTTCAGAAGAGTATATTGATGAGATCTCTGGGCCTACCTAATACGTGTGGTCCTTTTCCAGAATGGATCACAGCACCGATAGTGTTGACACGTACTGTCCATGCCATTGTCAATTTCTTTCTAGGCCATTGCCAATTTCCCGGTTTTAATTATTGTGCCCTTTCTCCTGTTTATTGCAATATGGTTGCGGATATTCTAGTATAATTTGCCATGACTATTGATTTGGAAATTTGGTTTGAAACTCGCTAAATATCAGTTTTTCACCTCAATTTCTGAGTTGAATGATCTTTAAATTCCTCATTTTGTTCTTAAAAAAGTTGTATTTCAGATATTTGTCGCATTTAACATGTTAAATAAAAATATTTATTTTCATGAATTATATAAAAATACAATTCTACTCATAAAAATAGTTATAAAGTACAATTCACTATTTCTGTAAATAAAAGCATCGAGCGCACGTGCATTAATCAATACAAGATTATTTTAACTTAATAACAAATTTCAAATACTTTAAATATAAAATTGTGTTAAATATTATAAACAAATATTTTGTTGGCTATAATAATCACAATTGAAAAATATTCGTAGCCATAATCTCTAAAATAAAATGTTTTAAACTAATAATCATGCGTTTGTTAACAGGTGGAAGTAGGTAGTCCATTTTTTCAAGAAAAGAACTCGAAGTAGCCACCTTTATTGTGTGTAATTTAAGGCACTCAGGATTTTAAGAAAGCACAGATATTTTTAAAGGTTATTCATCAATAACAATATACCACAGCGAAAGAGATTTTAACATATTATAAAAAAAACATTATGTAAGGGCACCTTTTTTTTAAAAAAAAAAATAAAATAAAAAGACAATCCCATCAAACACGAGAATCAATTAATCTATTTTTTAAAAATTTATTTAGATGTATAGAATTCAAATATTAAATATGTATAACCAAGAATTACCATCCCCCATGCAAATGTCAAATTGATAGATGTAAACTAAAAAAGAGAAAGAGTGCAACAAAGAATTACCTCCAACGTTGTACGTTATTCCTTCATTCCTCCTAAAGTTCAAATATTAAATGTGTCCATTTTTATTTTTTTAACCTCCTCTCTACTACTGCCACTCAGACCCCCCTAACCTGTCACCAAATCAACTCATGCAAGATATCTTTCGTTGCTCCTTAACTCTTGCAAATGACACCATCACTGTCTCATCTTCTTCTCATCCTCTTTCTCGATGGCTCTTGCTGGCTCTGTGGTTGAGCTTCAAGCCTCCTCGGTAAAGAAGAAAACTGCAGTTTCCAGAAGTTGGATTCTGCTGGACCACTATGGCAAAGGCACTGTTCTGGATGCGGATAAGTATGCTATCATGCGCCTGGTTCAAATTCACGCGAGAGATCTTCGGATTCTCGACCCTCTCTTATCGTATCCTTCCACCATTTTGGGCAGAGAGAAAGTCATTGTCCTCAATTTAGAGGCAAATTAAACACTTTCTTTCCTTCACTTGTTTTGTTCTGCTTTCTGATTTTGTTTTAACATCTTATTGATTTCTTCCTTTTGCAGCACATTAAAGCTATCATCACTGCAGATGAGGTATGTTTGATGTTGATAGAGTGCTGGAAAAATCAAAATTAGTGACGAAACAATCTATATGGAATTCTTAAAAAATCCGTGACTAATTTTAGTCACAGAACCATTTTTCTGTCACTAAATTTTGACATTAGTTTATTCATTGATTTTTAATTTATAATGATATGTCTCTCATGTTGAATGATCTTCTTTGGATAAATTTTCCAAAAGCAATAAGAAGGTAAAATGAAATAAAGTTCTCCCATAAGTGTTTAGAATTCAAATAGGACCAATGGTACTGTATGATCTTTGAGAGCTTACAAGTGATGTAGTGGAAATGATATCGGTTTTCAGTTTTGCCAGGTTTTGCTGTTTGTGATTGGTGATGCAGGTGTTGCTAAGAGACCCAACGGATGATGACGTTGTGCCAATTGTTGAGGAACTTCGACGACGGTTACCTAAAGTAAGTGCTGCTGAGCAAGGCCAAGGAGAAGAAGAGGCGTGTGCTCAAGATGGTGAAGGTGGAGAAGAAAATGATGCGCTTTGTGAAAATATTTTAGTTTAAATTATTACTATAATCAAATAGTGTTAGTGTTGTTCTGTTTCTAAGTTCTTTAGTTTTTGCTTCTGTTGCAATAATGGAAAATTGGCTTTTATTGCTGGTAGAATTTCCATTTGAGATACGAGCTTTGGAAGTTTTATTTGAGGCAATTTGTAGTTTCCTTGACGCACGAACGAGAGAGCTAGAGACTTCTGCTTATCCAGCTTTGGACGAACTGACCTCTAAGGTAAAGCTTTTGCATAAGAATTGTGTGTGTTTTTCTGTTTTTCATAGATTTTTCACCTTGGTACAAGAACTTGTTACATGGCTACCAAGGTTTTAAACTGCGGTCATGGTCTCGATTTTGTTGCGCTTATTGATATTATTGAAAAGCCTTGACGTTGTGGACAAAATCACAGTTATGGACCTTTTTTAAGCCTTGGCTATGAGTACTTTTAAACATGCATTTACACTCTTTTCCATCTTTTTGCTACCCATTTCTCTTCCTATATCTCTTTTTCAATCCAAATCTACCTCAAAATGAGATGTATATTTATATTTTTTTTTCTATGATGAAGCAAAATGCATGGACATGAAATGCCAGGCCGTGTGAGCTACGATTTTTCTGTACATTTAAATGATTATTGTATAATCCCATGCTCCGTCCAATTAAGCATGATAAATTGATAAATCTTTACAAGATTAAATATATCTTGACACCATTGTGTTGTCAACAAAATATGTCAACTTAAAAGCTAGGCAAAGAAACAATTTTGTTCATAATTTGTGATATCATTTTTTTAATAATTATTCTCCCCTTTTAAGCTAGCAAAGCGATTCTGGAGTTAGATAAACATCTTTCAGAAAGACAGCATAGAATCCTTATGGACTAAAACTAATACTGTTGTATAAAACCTTGTGTTTGCCAGTTAATGTTTGATTTCCCATTATCTGTTGTCACAAAGTTATGACACTTTCTCCTTCTTTTCCCCTTCCACATCATTCTGGTTGAATGGCACTTGTGTCCAGATCAGCAGTCGTAATTTGGATAGAGTGCGGAAATTGAAATGTGCAATGACCAGGTTGACAATTCCAGTTCAAAAGGTATGTTGAAATAGCACATAAATTTTTTAACACAATTTTATTCCTTTCCCTCTCACAAGTGAATTCCCCTTTTCCTTTTGTTTACGGACTCTTTATTACTTCTTCCCTCCCAAAATAAGTTTCGTTTAAGTTATTTTATAAAGATAACTAATATATAGATAAAAAAATGATAATTTTATAAAAGTAATCTTAATATTAATATTACATTAAAAACTAAAATGCATTTATTAGGGTATTAGTGGGAAAAAACAATTAATATTACATTCAAACTAAATATGACACTTATTTTTGGACAATTTTTTTAAATGCAACACTTATTTTGCTCCAAAAGAAGAATGTGGTATTGCTGTCTTCATTACTTAACTAGTAATTAACTCACCTGTCACTGATTATCCCTTTCCTAATCATATTAGAATCCATATTTTTCTGTTTCTATTTACTTTGCTAGCTTTCTTGTAGATTAGGGATGAACTAGAAAACCTACTTGATGATGACGACGACATGGCTGATCTTTACTTATCAAGAAAAGTGGCTGCTTCATCCTCTCCAACTAGTAGCTCTGATGCTCCATACTGGCTTTATGGGTCTCCAAATACAGGTTCAAAACGACACAAATCAAGCAGAGCAAGCGGAACAACAGTTCAAAGGGAGAATGATGTTGAGGAGCTGGAAATGTTACTTGAGGTTACAAAACTTTTCATCTTTAATTTTGCCACAGATACTACCGGATTAGTTAAATGAATTGCATTAAACTGAACAATGTTGTGCTTTGCCTTTGCAGGCCTATTTCATGCAAATTGACGGCACATTAAATAAATTGGCCACAGTATGAACTGCATTTTCTTTTAATCTTTCCTACTATATTTCTGTTTTGTACTAAGTGATAAACTTTGCTATTTTGATACTTTCCCTTATTTCAGTTGCGAGAATATATCGATGACACAGAAGATTACATCAACATACAGGTAAGTTTTAGGAACAACTGCTTTGTAGATTTTAAGCTCTTACTATCAGAAATAGAGGGGGTAAAAGTTAGAATTTTTTAACAGAATTTGAACACACCACTTATAGCATAACAACTCTTTGTAACATGTCGCACATGCATGCAGCTTGACAATCACCGAAATCAACTGATTCAGGTATATGTAAGCTCTTCTAGGTGGTTATTTTCTCCTTATGAGGTTATGTATCAGTATCAGTATCAATATCAATATGTCTATTCATACACATTTTTTGAAACATTTGTTACCAAAGCCATGAATGATGTCTTTAAATACTAGTGTTATTGTCTATCATTCTTTGGTACAGCTAGAGCTCTTCATTAGTGCCGGGACAACCTGTATGTCCTTATATTCATTGGTGGCTGCAATATTTGGTATGAACATACCATATACTTGGAAAGCACCAGGCCATGAACATGTGTTTAAATGGGTATGTACACATCACTTGCAACAATATGAGAAAAGAATTTCAAATATCCTGACCAACTTTTGTAAGATAAATAAAGAAATGTGTATGTATCAGTTTGTGTGAGTGAGTGATAGAGATTAGAGAGAGTATATAGCTTCAATTTCCTGATTATTTTCAATTCATTTTTTTTACAATTTTAGGTGGTGATCTTTGGCGGAACGGTTTGTGCATCCTTGTTTTTATCCATAGTATCGTATGCCCGACGCAAAGGCCTTGTTGGGTCTTGAAAAATGAAAAGAATAAAGGATGCATGTCGGGAGACATCAGGTTAAGTTAAAAGTAGGCAATTTTGACACATTGCCTCAAAACAATACTATAGTAATTTGCTTTTATCTTTTTTCTATATGCAGAGTCAAATATAACATCAGAATTTTATAACATTCACCTACTTTACTCAATCAGCTAATGAACTAGACCCCCTTTATAATATTCTTTTACCTTGTAACTAACTAATTAGCTCGCAATTTAGATAAAATGGCTATTAGTGGACAAGATGAATGCATTGAGTATTATTTTAATAATAATTATTCGTAAAATCCATTGTTAGTTTTATTTTTTATTTTTTAGTTCATATTCCCTCTAGAGTGAACAATCCACCATAGAAAATGAATGAGTAATCTCAATCATTGATTATAAAATTAACTGTTAACATGTATGCGTATACAATAAATTATGGGCATATTGAAATATTAATCATTAGTTTTTTCCATCAAAAATTAAGATCACTTTCTTTATCTTGTATATTTTAGAATGGCCAATTCCTTCTGTAAAAAAAGAATAGCCAATTCCTCTCAGTACAAGTGACAAGAATTATTTAATATTCTGAAGAGAAATTTAGCCGATTTCACCTGCATTTTATCTGCCATTATCCTCTCTCTACATTTTTTTAATGTAAGGTATTTCATCAAATCGATTATGCGCGTGCGGCTATAAATTACTGTACTACTCCTACAATCATACTATTATCATCAACTTTTCACGACAATTTCTGAATTTCGGGCTGTTTTCCACCACTTTTGATCTAATGATTATACATTGGCTTATTTTGTCTAATATTAAATGATACTATTAAAAAGTACTAGTAGAAGAAAATAATTGAGACAGATGTAATAATTCATAACATTTCTCCCAGGTCATTATTTATGTTATATTAGCAAACAATGAAGCATGGTTATAGATAGGGTGTAGATGTGAAGTCTGAACTTTTGAAAATTAACGTTAATTTTAAAGTAGTTTTGTCGGTACTAACTGTTAATATTATACAAATCCATGTTTCAAACTCCCAAAACTTTCTCTTAAACTCTGACGTGGATTATTCTCGAGATGCATTTTTTTCTTTTCACGAAGCTCGAGTCTCAATTACTCAATTGCGCATGGTCTCAACTCATGGGCAATGTCCTCATAAGTCTGAACTCGACCCACTGATGCAGTAACGAGAAAATAGAGTGGACTTGTGAGGGACCCTTTTACAAATAAGATAAACACGAAAATCACATGTTTTGGTAACTCCCATTTTTCGACAAAGCCAATTGAATTTGCTTTTTGACTTTGGAGGAATTTGGTGTGAACTCTCCAACTGAGCCACCTAAACTTTTTTTTTTTTTTTTTCTGGATGAAGAAGATGAGGATAAATGTACTCCTAACTAACCTTCAATGCGAAGCAAATGACATTCAGACACGTATTTAAATAACAACTATCAGAACCATTGCAGTGCTGTAAAATATCAGTCTGGGCATGATAATGCATAAAGCTGTAGATAAAAACGATAATACATTGATAGTAATAAAAATTTATAATTCGGTTGTACTAACATAGAATTTCTTTTTGTATTTATTTTAAAAAATAGTTAACGGTATAATTGTCGTAATAAATGAATACTTTTTTATAAATTAAATTAGTACATTTATATATATATATATATATAAAGGATTAAATTATGCATATATAATTTTGTTAATTATTACATTATTTTATAACTTTTAATTGAATAATATTTTCTTAAAACTCACTATTAGATTGAATTTTTTTTTTATAAAAATCACATAAATTTTTTTTATATTAATCCAAAATTATTTACTATCTTGTTTATATAAATTAAAATTGACATAATATAAACATTTTAAAATATATTAAAATATGAATCATTTGATTACATTTTTATTGTTATTTAATTTTGACAAAATATAATACATATTTTAATAATTGGATCAATAAAAATTATATTCTATATCAAATTATAATTATCAAAATTACACTAATATAATTTGATTGATATTCATATATATATAGAGAGAGAGAGAGAGAGTGTTTGCTAACTTATACCAAGTTATTTTTTTAGAAGGAGTTAATAAGTTACAACTGAATATATTTTAAGAAAATTTATAGTTATAATTTGTTAACTTATTATTTTTAAAAAATAAGTAGGTGTAAATTAATAAATCATATACATATTTACTAACATACATTCATTTATTTTTTAGAAGAAATAAATTAATAAATTATAATTCTATATATTAGAATTTACATGCAAAGTTGCAAATGTGCCACAAAAGACCCAAGTTAATGTATAATATGATTTATTTATATCTCTAATGGTGCGTCAGATATGATTTATTTATTTTGGTAGTGATGCCTATATAAAACGGCTATCATTATTTAAACTTAAGATCTTCACTTAAATTACATCAGTATCAAATATTTGACTACGTTCACGTCCCTACAATTGTTCTTTTTGTCATACAACTTGTAAGATAGAAAGAGAGAGAAAAATACTCCTTGAGCAAATTTAGAAAATGTAATAAATGAAAATTTTAATAATTGAATTTTTTTAAGACCAAAATATATGTACATATAGTTACTTTTTTAAATAGTCGTGTACTAACTTTTGATTTCTACCTTTCATGTATATATCATTAAAAAAAACCCATTCATGTATATATCATTAAAAAAAAAAAAAAAACCATTCATGTATATATGTTCTATAGTCAAGATTTTTTGCTCTCACGTTTTTTAAATGAAACCTATTCTCATTATGTATGTGTTTCATTATGTATGTGTTTGTGGCAGCAATATGCCTTTATGTTTGGTAAAAATAGTTGGTTATTTACTTGAAATTTAATAGAAAATTTAAAAATAATTTTTAAGTGGAAAGTATATATTAGTTGAAGCTTGTTAGTCTATAACTCTTTAAATTATAAATATTTAGTAAAATTAGTTATTAAAAGGACATGCTCATATATATTGTTTTAGTTAAATAAACTCTATTCTTATTTTTAGAAAAAATATATTTTTATATAATAATAATTTTAGGTGTTTTAGTTAATTTTAAACTCTTGTTATTTTTGTTTATATATAAAATATATCATTAAAAAGTTATAAAAAGTGTAAACATGTGATATCAAATGAGGTAGCTCGTAAATGAGGAATTTAATTAAAAAGTTGATGGTAAAAATTTAAAAAATGTTATAATATTAGGCACTATTTCAAACAAAATATAGAAGATGTTTCAAGTTAATATAATAAATTCATTATGTAAACACTTGTGTTTTAAACACAAACTAACTAATAAATTATGAACAACTTAAAATTACTTGTTAAACACGTTTAAGTTTAAACTAATTTACTATGTATGTTATTTTCTTATCACTTTATTAAGAAATACAAGTCATTATGTTATCACTTGTGTCAACTAATATTGATATTAATTAATTGTAATAGGCCTCAAGAAGAAGCTCTATATATTCTTTAAAATAAAATAAAAAATATATTCTTTAAAATCTTAAATAAAAATTATCATCAAACCACTCCTTAAATATCATTTTTGGTACTTCTTATTATTTATTAAACTCCACTTCTGGTTATTTAGTGGAATTTTAAGGTCGCCCTATTAATAAAATAACTCTAAATCTTTTAGTAAATTGAATATAAGATTTTATTTAATAATTAAATATATATCATAGGAATTTTAGTGCACGATAGTTTTATTCTATAAAGACTTTAATTTTGATATATAAACTGTAAAAATATTCATACATTTTTTTATTTATAGGAATCAAATGAGTTTAATGTCTCACATACCTTCTTAACCAATTGAACTTATAAACTCTCATGGTAAAAATATTTATAATCAAAATTAATTAAAATTTACTTTAAATATTATTTTAAAAATAATTATTATAAAAATTACCAATCTTACAATATCAATTAGATATTATTTTTTCTTCTAGATCACAAGTATTATTCGTTAAAAAGAATCTTATTTAAAGCAAATAGAATCACCATGAGCAACAAATAAGAATAAAGATCTTGATAAGATACCTATACTTCAAAAAAACACTTGTACCTGAACCATACCCGTTTCGATAATAACTTTAATACATCTGTACCATTTCATGTTGGGTTACCTAGATGCTCATTATGATATTCATTCCCACACTTTAGCTAATTATAAAACCTTAATAAATAAAATATTGATTAAAATTACCATAATAATTAAATAAAAATCCCATTAAAAATATTTTAAAAATATAATCATAAAACATCAGAAAAATTAAATTTTATTTAATAATCTTTTAAAAAACATAACAATGAGAATCATAAAACTTCAATAGAGAAAATTGGATAAATAAACAGGAATGCGATTTATATCTAAGTAAAGATGATGATATATCTCTATAAGAAATCTAATGTTTTATTTTTATTTTTAAAATAAATAAATCAAAGAGCATGAATTATATCTTAGCAAATAACAAACATGATTTTTTTTATGTTTGGTGGATTAAGGAACGTGATATTAGTTATTATTATTATTATTATTAATTTTTTTATATAATTACTTATATTTGAACTCATACCCATTAATAAAGGCGGAGTCAGGTGTATGAGAAGGGAGACAAGTGTTCACTCTTAAAATTTGATGTAAAAATATCAAAGTACCATTCTCTTAAAATTTAATTTCTCTTCTTCCATTTTATTTCCCAATACAAGTGCCCCCAATTCCGTTGTTGGTAAAACCCAATTGCTCGCAGCCTTGCACATAGCATGCTTCACCAGGAACGAGTTTAACATCGATTCCAAAGCAAGCAACCAACCATTGGCGTTGAGTTTCATACCAAGACTCTCATCATTGATAATAAAACCGTTGAAACTCAAATTTGGGACATTGCTTGCCAAGAAAGGTTTCCCTTTCCTCTATCTCTTTGCATAGCCTCTTTTGCCATTATTATTGGAAAAAATTTACATGTTTTATGTTGTTTTTTTGGTCATGATGATGATTTAATTGAATCATTTTGATATGAATGATAAAAAATAATTCATATGACATGACCAAATTAAAAAACAACTCTTGTTCATGATTTCTAAACATTGGTTCATTTTTTAACTAATTGATTATTGTCCATTACAATAACAATTAAAAGTATTTAGGTTTGGAAAATAAGATTTAAAAAATTATGTATACATGTTTGGGTTGTTTGATAGACTCTGTAAAATAAAAGAGAAATTAAGAAGAAAAGAGTGGTAAGTAGGTTTCTAGAATCATTATTTTGCAGGGTATCCAGTGCCATAGGTTGAATATTTTATTTTTGGGTATATATTGATTCATTTTTGTCATTTACCATTTTTTAGGATGAAAAAGTATTTGTTTTTTTTTTTTTACAAAGTCAAGTGATAGTAGTGCTAAATGTTCTCGATTTGAATCTTCATCTATTAATTTATTTCAAGATAAACAAAATGAGTGTTCAAGAAATGGAAATGATTTGTATGTTCCTAATCTGGTTAAAAGACTTCCTATTATGAGATTTGTGAAGAGTGCTCAAGAAAGGGAAATGATTCGAATGATTTATCTAATGAACGGTCCTTGTCAACCAAAACTTGACAACTTCCCTCAATCCTTAATTGGAGGTAAAATGCGTAGATTTAATCCTCAATGGTACAATGAGTTTGACACTTGGTTGGAGTATAGTGAATCAAAAGATGTTGTATTTTGCTTGTATTGTTATCTATTATATAATTGTGTATCCTTTGATTTTTTTACTTGAAAAGTTAGCATTAACTTTGTCTGTAGTGCAGATGTGGAAAAAGCATTTTCAGCTATGAAATACATCAAGACTACACGTCGTAATCGGATGGGGGTGAATGGTTGAATGATTATTTAGTACCTTATATTGAAAAAGATGTATTTGAAAGTATTGATAATAAGACAATTATGATGAAATTCCAAAAAATAAGGTCTAGAAGGATGTTATTATAATTATTTTTATTGTAATATACTTTTGTTATTAAAATATATGTACTTAAATTTATTGAGTGCCCACCTTTATTAATTTATTGGATCCGCCACTATCCATTAAGTAGATAATTATGTTATTCATGTATAATGTTTACGAATACTCATTGGATATATTATTCATTACCATCCCTAATAACAAAGTTTTTTTTATGCTAATTGATATCCATACTTAATAATAATTATATTATTACATTGTAATTAAATCCTTTAATAAGACCTAGCAAAAACAATCTGGACCTAGTAAAGGACTCTAAACAAGGTTAAACGGATTCAATTCAACACCTTCTGACTAAGTACACCCCACTCCATTGTATTTTAGATGTTAAACAAATAAATAAATAGACATAAGTTGAAAAATTGGTAGGTAGCCTTTCAAAAGTTTATGTATATATGTTA